>JANHAO010022558.1:0-12167 GCA_026873985.1 Saraca asoca
AGGAGAGAAATAGGAATGTTAAATCCTGAAGAGATTGAATAAATCTAATGTCTTTTTACTGTATGATTCTTGTTTGATTTGATTTATTTTTTATTTGTTGCAAAATCTAACTTAAGCATCGGAGCTTTCAAAGTTTGTTTTGCAGGAATATCATGAATTGAAGGGGAGCATTGATATTTTTTTTAAGAGTTTGTTGCTTTATTATCTTTTCATGTTTCAAAAGGGGGAGAAAAACATATAGCTTTATTTTAGATGATCTATTTTCCCTCAAATCTTTTTCACTTTGAATCTCATGTAAAATTGTTTATTAACAACACAAAGGGGGAGATTGTTAGCCTTATATATTATTAGACTAGAATATTCTAAGCTACACATTGGTTTTAATGTTGAAAAAACAATTATTATCTAACAATATGTTTTAGTGCTTTTGAATCTATTTTTCTGGTTCAAAGAAAGCTCAAAGGTATTTGATTCAAGAAAGCTAAAGAGATTCAAGATTAGTGTTTAGGATTTGTTTTGATTTTATTAGGATCTTATGTAAATAAGCTTAAATAGCGTTTGATCCAATTATTTTTGAATGATGAAGTGAGAAAAATCATTTTAAAGAAAAAATTTACATCATACTTCGATGTGACATCAATGTACTAAAGAACTATGAAAATTTTCATAGTCAAATCGATGTCACTTCAATGTATCGAAGAAAATTTCTTACCGAAGGTTTGGAAACATGGCTACTTTGATGTTGCATTCGATATACACTCTGTAAACAACACATTATATATTGATTTCACACCGATTCATTAGTGAATAACAGACCATAATCAATGTTACATCAAAGCAGAAACTGAAAAACCATTTTTCCATTACAAACGGTTATGACAGTTATTCTGGCCAAACTACCTTCTATATATATATATATATATATATGCTTTTCACACAATTTTACATAACAATCAAGTGCGAAAATAGCTATTTGAGAGAAAAGCTTTATCTGCTCTAATAATCATCAATTTTTCACAAGGCTTCTAGATCAAATCTATTTTAGTTTATCATAGTTGGTTTAAGATTTTCATCTTAAACGTTGGTATTGCATTTCCAATCCTTTTCTTTATTCTATTTCATTTATTTGAGATTTTTAGGGTCTAGAAATCTATATAGGTTTAGAAGAGCCTATTGAAAATCTTCTAGGTTAGTAAGAAACTCGATAATCTCTTGTGTTTTGATGTAAAAACTTGCAAGTTGAACCACTTTAAAAAGTTCTGTGTTCAATTCCTTTTCTTTATCTGCACTTTAACTATTTTTGTTGTTAATCTTCTATCTTTATTATCTGTATAATTGTTGGCTTTTTATCGTTACATATCCAATCAATAGAATTCAATTTTTGATACTGGTGTATACAAATCTCCAATGAGATAAGGGCAAGATCCACTTTATTTCTACAATTTCAAATTATTTTTATTGGGACTGACAATATTGACCCCAATCATAAGCCAGTACACCAAAAGCATAGGCTAATGACCGCTGAATGATATGAAGCAGTCAAAGAGGAAGTAGAAATAAGTTCATTTGGGAAGCTCACTATCCCATTTGGGTGACCAATCCCATCCTTGTGAAAAAGAAAAATGGGAAATGGAGAACTTTTATTGACTTCATAGATCTTAACAAGGCTTGCCCCAAGGATAACTTCCCCCTGCCAAGGATTGATTAGTTAGTAGACCCAACGATAGGGCACGAACTTCTTAGCTTCACGGATGTGTACTTACGATACAACTAAATTCCTATGGCTCCTCAAGATGAAGAGCACACCTCATTTATTACTAACTACTGGTTGTACTATTATAAGGTAATACCCTTCGGACTAAAGAATGTTGGGGCAACCTACCAGTGGCTAGTAAACATGATGTTTAAAGAGAAAATCGGAATGACAATGAAAGTGTACGTGGATGATATGTTGGTAAAATTAGAGCAAGTCACTAACCACATTTGTGACTTGGGGGAGATGTTCCAAATCTTGAGAAAATATTGAAAGAAGCTAAATCCAAACAAATGTGCGTTCAGGGTTATTGCTGGGAAATTTTTTGGTTTCATGGTAAATAATAGGGGGATTAAAGCCAACCTTGAGAAGATCCAAGCTTTACTCGATATGAGATCCCCTGTAGGGCCCAAGGATGTACAGAGCCTAAATAGTTAAGTTATAGCACTAAGCAGGTTTATCTCCAAAGCAATAGATAAGTGTGTCCCTTTCTTTGATGTCCTGAAAAAGACAAAAAAGGTTTGAATGGTTAGAGCAATGTGAAGTTGCCTTTCAATAGCTCAAAAAATATCTTAGGCAAGCTCCCTTTTTGTCAAAACAAAATGAAGGCAAAAAGTTGATCGTCTATTTAGCAGTATCCTAATATGCCCTAAGCATAGATTTGATGTGAGAAGAAAGGGGGCTAAGTTTCCCATTTTTTATGCTAGCAAGAGATTATTGGATGCAGAGACAAGATATTTTCCAGTGGGGAAACTTGCTTATTACTTAGTAATCATCTCAAGAAAGCTACGACCCTATTTCCAAGCACACAGTATAGAGGTGTTGATGCAATTCCCATTTAAAGCAAGTCCTATAGAAGATGGATATCTTGGGACGTCTCCTCAAATGGGCAACTGAACTAGCCCAATTTGAGATTAAATTTAAGTCTAGACTGGTAGTTAAAGGGTAAGCTTATGTGGATTTCATAGTGGAATTCACCGACCCTATGTAAGAGGAGGTGGAGGCACCGGAACTTCCATGTTAGGAGTTGTATGTTGATGGGTCATCTAGTGAGCAAAAAGTCAGGGCAGGGGTGCTCCTTATCAGTCCAGAAGGGCACAAAATCCTCTACAAACAAAGGTTTGGCTTTCAAGCCATAAACAATGAAGCTAAATATGAAGCTTTGCTAGCTGGACTACGGCTAGCCAAAGAGGTACAAGTTAAGAAAATAAGGATTTTCAATGACTCTCAGGTCATGGTTTGTCACATGTGAGGAGAATGCCAAGTTCGAGGCTCAAAAATGGCTGCCTACTTATAGAAGGTTTAGGAGCTATTAAAGTCATTTCAACACTATAAGGTTGACCAAATATCGTGGGCCTAGAACACACACGCAGATGCCTTGGCCTGCCTTGCTAAGACCAAGGATGCTAACTTCCTGGGAGCAATCCTGGTAGAACTCCTCTCATCCCCAAGCATAGAGTAGGAGGATGTAATCATGACAATTACCATGACACCGGGCTCTTGGATGAATCTAATCTTTGATTATTTGCAAGAGGGGAAGCTACCAGATGATACGATTGAGGCCCCAAGATTGTGAAATCAGGCAGCCCGATATTGCATCTATGATGGCGTACTATACAAGAGAGGGTTCTCCACCCTACATTTAAGATGCATTGGCGGCCCTAATTATGATACCATCCTTGAAGAAATTCATGCCCGTCATTGTGGGAATCACACTAGAGGGATGCCTCTAGCTTAGAAGGCTCTTCGATAGGGATTCTATTGGCCAACGATGAAGCAGGATGCAATCAAACTCGTTAGAAGGTGCAATAAGTGTCAATGATTCTCGACAATCCTACGAGCCCCACCAGCCTATTTATAGCAAATGGTCAGTCCATGGCCCTTCGCGATCTGGGGGATAGACCTTATATTACCACTAACTATAACTCATGGAAACTACAAACATGCAATATTAGCTGTGGATTATTTCACTAAATAGGCTGAAGCAAAAGAGCTCATGGAGAATTCATCAACCAAAGTCATAAAATTTGTTTGGAATAATATCATCTATAGATTTGGAGTCCCTCAGTAGATTATAATTGACAACGGGACTCAATTCAATAGTGAGTAGTTCCTCGAGTTCTGTAATAATCTTGGGATTACGAAGAGCTTCTCGACCATGGACCACCCATAAGCCAACAAGCAAGTCAAGGCTATCAACAAGATAATAAAGCATATCTTGAAGATGAAGCTAGAGGCTAAAAAGGGAGCATGGGTAGATGAGTTACCAAAGGTACTATGGGCTTACAGAACTACAACCTATAGCATCACCGGAGAAACTCCTTCTGTGATGGTGTATGGCACAAAAGCAATGATCCCAGAAGAACTAGAAGTGACGTCACAATGAAGGATTGCCTTTGATCTGGAAGATACCAATTAGTTGCTCGCTGGGAGTTTGGATCTCATGGAGGAAATGAGGGAAAGAGCCCATTTGAGAGTCGCAACCTACCAACAGCGGGTCACAAGGTACTATAATCAAAGGGTGCAACTGTATAGTTATAAACTCGACAATCTCATCTTATGCTTAGTACTTCCTGGCACACACAAAGCCAATGAGGGACCCTAGGGTTAAACTAGGAGGGCCCATTCCTTATTAAGAGGGCCATTGGTCATAGAGCCTATCATCTAGCATACATAGACAGAATGAAATTTCCTCAAGCCTGGAATGTCTTGCACCTCTGACCTTATTACCGGTAGGGATCTGAACCTTGTAAATTACTTAGAACTATGTAAAGATGCATAGGTATTTCTTTCAAATTTTTATGCGTATCAAATTATTTCCGAATAAAATTTCAATAAAGTTTTGTGAAAGATACTAGTCGGATTGTAGTCCATTAAAGTTGTTGTGTCCAAAAAAAAAGAGTAAGTAAATCAAAATATTTGGCAAATCCATACAATAGAGCTGAGTACACAAATACGTTCAAAAGATGAGAAACAAAAATTTTTTGCAAAGGCTAGGGCCTAAGGAGCAGGCTCTCTAGGAATTGGACTTTCATGAGAAGGACTTTTGTAAAGTGAAAAGTCAACAGGAGCTGTAGCAGGGTCATCAGTCATTAGACCTCCAGAGGCTTCCACAAGTTAAGAACCGCCCTCCATTTAGGCAGAACTCCTAATAGGAAGTGCCTTGGTAGTAGACTTCATATCTTCCTTGGAGAAACAAACCCTAGCTACTCTCTTCTTCTTGAAATGCTCCATGGTCGCAAGAGCCTTGTCGCCAAAGAAAGAGAAGTCTAGCTTAGGATGATGCTTCCACAAGGTATAAAATAACATAAAGCTAGTCTTGGACTCTATTCTCTCTGTTGCCTCTATAACCAACTGGGCAGTCTTCATCCTAACCTTTGCAGCCTCCTTTTTCACCATTTCCAGCTCTTTCATGATGGCCTCAACTCATCTTTCGACTTCCTTAGCCCATAACTCAACTAAAATAGCACGCTGCTCCCAAATTTTAGCCCGTTAGAGAGCATTATCCAAGTCAATCTTTGTTTTGGCCAAGTCATTGGTTGCAAGACCAAGATTTAAAGCAACAGCTTCATGATCTTCCATTTCACAAGATAGAGTGACCTTTACATCCTTGACTTTCCCCTTGAGTTCTAGTGTTTTGGCGGTGGCAGTAGCTAGGTCTTCCATAAGCCTCACATTCTTCTTGCCCTTGGCTTAGAGTGCCTCATCCACCTTCATCATCGTCAACAAATTTTGAAAGGCCAGGCAGACTAGATTGTGGAGACAATAGCAAAACAAGGGCATAGAGATATCACTTACCGCTAAGCCAAAATGGATTCCATGGCCAACCAAATTCCTAGAAGAAAGATCCTTAAACTCCAGCACTTCAATCCCCTTGTGAGGTCCTAGAATTATATGAATATTGTCCACTAAAACCTCGTATATTCTTCCATTTTAGAACCAGACTCAGAGGATTACTCCTCGAAGCCAACTTTTGGCGTATCCCTTTTTTGAGCAGTCGCCTTCCTCCCTTTGTCCGCCTTTCATTTTTTAGCAGGGGACCTAGGAACGGTAGTGACCTCAGCAACAACTGCCACCTCAACATGAGAAAAAGGAGCCAAATCATACAAGAGGGCTACTGTCGAAGCTGAAGGTTAGCTTTCGGCTATAGGAGCGATGTTAGTATCAAGGGCTAATGAAGCCTCTTCCTTGTTAGATGAGGGCATCAAAAAAATAAGCTTTATCACTTCCTCATAATCACCAAAGTTTGCCGAATTAATTTCCTTTACCCAACAGATTCCTACCTCACGAGTGAGCTCGACATCTAGGCTCGGAGCAAGTTTATAGGAACAGAGAAGGCTTTTGTTGAAGCAAAAATTATTCTGAAGGTTCTCTAATGCAACAAATTGGTCCGGTATTCCAAGATCCTTAGTCCTAAGAGCTAGATTCTGGCCAGTCCCTTCTGCAAAAGAAAACAAAGTTAGAATCAATGAAGCAAATATGAACAAGTCAATAAACTCATGTGCTCTCAGCCTACTCACTAGAGATATGAAGAAAATTGAAATTCTAAAGGTCGCGTAGGGATGGGCATGAGATATAAAACCAGCAGGTTTTATAGTGACCCACATTGGATCTCCCCCTAGCTTTCCTGTGTGGAAGAACCTTCTTATGCATTGTTGACCACGGCAAAAGGTAATATAGCCCATCCATCATGCTCGCACATCAAAGGTGGTACAGATAGCATAAAACCTCAGTCGATGGTGGTGGAAGATCTTTCCTCGAATAAATCAATGCCAAGGAGAATAGATGAGTATAAGAGTTCATGGTGAGTTGAAATGGACTAAGTTTCATCTTATTTAGGAAGCTAATGATGAATGCGTGAATGGAGAACCTAAGCCCTACAACAAGATGTGGAAAATTGATGGCAACAAACCCTTGTGGTGGATAAAGAACAAAGTCATCTGAGCAAGGCACCATGACGTGACATCTTTTGTGAAATTGATATGTTTGGGCCATTTACTAGATATCACAGTAGCGGATAGATGAAACATGAAAGCTAAATGCTTGGTGACCAAAAGGTTGCCGATCTACAGTGGTTCCATAACCCTCAACGGGATTGGAATGAGCAGTAAAGCCTCTAGCAACCTCACTATTACCTGAGGTCACCTTATTGAGATGGTGCGCCCACTCCACATTCTGAGATATGGAGCTAGATTCATCACTTTAGACCCTAATTCAATGATGGTGGCATTCATGACCTGCGCTCATCTACCCAAAGGAAGAAGAAGTGGTCAAGTCACGACAAACAGACCTTCCCAAGAACTAATGATTTCCTACGCGACAGGCTATGCATACCCTGGGTCACCATACCTAAGGATTTGAATTCCAACAAGCAGAAGGGGGGCTATACCATTGAATCATAATACTTAGAAACATGAAATAACAAATCAAAAATCCTATAATCCACTAATGGATTGACAAAATGTACCAAACTAGGCAGGAAAGAAAGTACACAAATAAATAATGCCAGCTAGCACCAATCGATAATATACAAGTTTCACACTAACTATGGAACAACAAAACCCAAAAATCATAAGATGAAGAAAGACTCACCATAGTCAACCGAAGCAAAGCATGTGCGAAGAAGCTTTTCAGGGAGCAAAACTCAAACAATGGCTAGGGAACCGGAAGTAGCACACGACAGTGGGAGATGGGGAATGATTGTAGGAAATGGCGGAAAGAACAGATAAGAGGAACCAGGAAATTGCAGTTTCAAATGACAAAATGAGAAGGAGAAGAAAGCCCCTTTCAATATAAGAACATACATCGTCATCATTAGATTTGGGAATCATCCAGCTATCCATAATCCAACGACAAAAGGATGATAGTGGCATGAGATGTGGACCTATCATGAGCAAGCATAATCATGACAAACCAGGACTAGAACCCTAAGAGTCACAGACACAACTCATGGGGGCATACCAATCGGCTTATAACACCATAGATCATGAATGATGGGACAAAGCCCCTAGTTCACCCCATGACTAAGAAGCATCTTGAGCATTAGACCTTTGCAAGGACAGTACCAAAGTGCTAGCAGAAGTGACCTCATGTAACGATCAAGGTTCGCCTGATTAGGCTTGAAGATCTCACCCGACGATTGTGGTATGCTTGGTCGGGGTCAAGGAGTAATACTAAAATCCTAATGACCAAGGTTCACCTAGTCAGGGTCAAGGGATAATATTGAAATCTTGACCTTACCTGACGATCGAGGTTTTCTCGATTAGGTTCAAGGACCTTACCCAATGATTGAGGTATGCTCGGTTGGGTTCGAGGAGCAATACTAAAATCCTAACAATCAAGGTTCACCCAGCTAGGATTAAGGGATAATATTGAAATCTTGACCTTACCTAATAGTTGAGGCTCACCTGGTTAAGTTCGAGGATCTCACTCGATGATCAAGGTATGCTTAATCTGGTTTAAGGAGCAATACTAAAATCCTGACGATCGAGGTTTGCTTGGTCAGGATCAAGGGATAATATTTAAATCCTGACCTCATCTAACAATCAAAGTTCACCCAATCAGGTTCAAGGATCTTACCTAACGATTGACATATGCCCGATCGAGTTCAAGGAATAATACTAAAATCCTAACAATCGAAGTTCGTCTGATCAAGATCAAAGGACAATATTGAAATCCTGACCTTACCTAATGATCAAGGTTCACCCGGTCAGGTTTGAGGATCTTGCATGATGACCAAGGTATGTCCAGTAGGGTTTGAGGAGCAATACTAAAATCTTGATGATCGAGGTTTGCCCGATTAGGATCAAAGGATAATATTGAAATCCCGACCTCACCTGACGATTGAGGTTCACCCAGTTAGGTGCGAGGACCTCACCTGACATTCGAGGTATGCTCGGTTGGGTTTGAGGAATGACTCCAAAAAACCCTGACAATCGAGGTACGCCCAGTCAGGCTTAAAAGAGATAAAACTGAGGCAATAAGAGGACATGACCAACCAAAAAGCCATAGGAGAGTGGCTTAATCATACTAAATTGCATTTGTTGACAAAATTACAACTCTCAGATCGTAAAGTGAACTTAGAGTTGGGGGGCTTATGTTATGGGTGTTCCCCAGGCAAAAACAAGCTCACCAAAGACCTAATAAGATGTAAAGCCCAAGCACAAAGAGTCCAAATTGGGGTCGCTTAGCAAGAGTTTCTATCCATCAAGTACTAGCAAAGGATGAAAGCTAAGTGAGGACCAGATCTATTGGGGAAGGCTCCAGCTCATTGATAGAAGCAAGCACTAAGTATGTCCTCTGAGAACTCTACTGAATGAACCTAGCGAGGTTGATCGAAACAGCCTCAGGTTGCTAAGGCAGTGAGCTAAGAATATGTATGACAGGTCTAGTTAGCTGAAACACGTGTCCTTCAACTGATAGATCAATATTCAAAATTGACACATCAATGCCCTAAATATCCGATAATGATTCACCCAACATTTATTATCCAATGTCAAGCACTTAATGCCTGGAGCAGCATATGTAATCATTTTGCTGTCTATAAAATTACACTTGTAACCCTCCCTATGTCTATAAATAGCCATGAAGAACCACTGCATGGACAAGTGAAAAATTGCATGCAAACACTCTATTAGAATAGAAAAACTATAGTGAGAGAGCATTGCTAAAATCCTGTAAAACTATATAGAACCATTGTTCCTCAGTTTGAAATATAGTTCAACGTGGATGTTGGGGCCTAAACAGGCTTTAGCCAAACCACGATAAAGCTCTATTTCCATTATTTCTCCTCCTTCTTCTTTTCTTATTTTTCTTGGTCTATACTTGCATTTTTTTTGGCTTGCAGCTTAGTGTTTCAAGAATTGTCTTTGTTGGCTGAAATATTGAACCTTTAGAACCAAATTTCACTATCAACAAAGAAAATAGTGGAAGTACATCCACATACAATGAATTTTATGCTTTGATATTAACCTATTGTATTCTTATTGATGGTTTTTAAAAATGAGGAATAGCGTCTCTTTAAAAAGTACTTAGACTAATACTTTGATGCTTACTTGAAACATGAGTACAATGCTAAACAAGCAACATGTGTGATGCTGGCTTCAATGTCTCTTGAGCTTTGAAAGAAACATGAGAATATGACACCCTCTAAGATGATTCTGCATTTGTCAAAATGATATAAAGGGTGTGTTCATATTTAAAAAAATCAATTATCTCAATAATTGTTCAACTGTAAGATGGGTAAAGGATCATCAATTTTAACTCATGTGCTAAATATGTTTTGGCTAATAGAGAGATTAGTCCAACTCAACCATGTGATGAATGATAATCATGCAATGAACATCATACTATATTCCCTTCCTAAGTCATATGGGCAATTTGTAATCAACTTTTTCAAGAATAAGATAAAGGTTTCTCTTGCACAGTTGCTTTACATGCTGAAAAATGCTAAAATGGCTTTTAAGAAAGAATAGCTTGTATAGGTGGTTAGTACTTCTTCTAAACCAAAGAAACATAAGAAAAATAAGCCAAAGAAGAGTTGTAAGCCTAAGGCTAAGGCTAAGGAAACCTAAAAGAGGTGTACTAAAGAAGAAAGACAGCACTCCTAAAGGCACATGCTGCCATTGTGACATAAAAGACCATTGGGAGCAAAAATGCGAAGCTTATCTTGAGACTGTAAAATAGAAAACTTGGAGAAGCTTCTACTTAGGTATTCTTATGATTGAGATAAAGTTGTCTCATTGTTTTGCCTATTCTTTGGTATCAAATACTATTGTGGCTCACACATTTGTAATAATGTGTAGAGAGTAAGAAATAGTAGAAGACTACAAAATGATGAAATGGCTCTACGCATTGAGAATAGAGCAAAAGTTGCCACTACTAGCATATGAACATGCCTTTTTAGAATTTCCCATAGGCCTGATTCTAGAACTTGATAATTATTATTATGTTCTTACAATTTCTAAGAATATTATTTTCATTTCTTGTTTGGATCAAGAAGGTTTTGTTTTTATCTTTAAGAATAAAATTTGTTCTTTTTCACATAATGACATGTTTTATGGTAGTGGAAAACTTATTAATGGATTGTATGTTCTAAAACTAAGATAAGAAATCTTAAGAATCACAAATAAGAAACAAAAGTTTAATGAATCTATAAATTCATCCTATCTATGGCATTGTAGACTTGTTCATATTAATGAAACAAGAATCACAAATACATAACCATGGTTATTTGGATCCATTTGATTATGAATCATATGAAATTTTTGAATCATGTATCATTTGGGAAATGACTAATAATTTCTAGACAAGAAAGGGTGAACATGCCAAAAAACTACTGGAGTTAATACATAGTGATGTATGTCATCTAATGGCCACTCTATTCAAAGAAGCATTCTCCTACTTCATTATCATTACTAATTATTGATGAATACAATTTATACATATTTTATATCCCTTCTCTACTTAGTGTTTTCTCATGATTTTATATTGAATTGGATATTTGTAATTTGTTTCTTGATTTTGTCAGTTTTGGAACTTGATTAGATTAATTCAGTAATTTGACACTATTTTAGGTTTTTAAGTGCATCTACAGTTTTGGACTTCAATTTTGGTCGATTCTTGTGTCTTTGTAAAGCTAAGAGAATGCTCTAAAAAATGTAGATTAAAGACTAGTTCCACTATTTAGAGGGTCAAATTCAACCCAGAGACCGAAATAGAGTGCTAACCTGGAACCAATCTTGGTATTTTGACCATATTTGGAGCTCCAGACCATAATACAATGTAAATTCAAGCCCATTAAATAGTTAAGATCCACCAATACAACTTTATGAAGAGCTCAAGGTTAAAACACAACTTTTGGAATAAGTTATAGAATTGTGAATCTATCTAATGAACCCTTTTACAAGTTAGACTACTCTACAAAAATATTTCAATTTTTAGCCCATAAGTTTACCTAGAAGTCAAATTTTTTAGCAAGGCCAGAGGTATTGGATTTCTAAGAGATAGGAATACAACTTCTATTAAGAGACTCAAATCCCGTTGTGTCTCCATCTAACCCTAATCAATAGCCAAAGTGAAAAGAGAGATATAGAGTAGAAAAACATAAATTCAATAGTCTTTTAGGAACTTGTTAAGTCTTCTTTTTTCTTTTACTTTTGTTTTTACTTCTTTTGTAATGTGTAGCTAATCTTTTCTTTCTATTTAAAGGAAATTCTACTTCAATTCTACTTTAGTTGTGAGATCTATTTCTATAGTTAATTTATTCATAATTTGATTTCCTTGTTTCTCTTTGTTGGGTTTCATAGCAACAAGCATAACAGAAATTTAAAAATTTGAAACCCTAGCCACGGATCCATGTGTAGAATATAAACCAGTTGGTTCAGGATTTACCTTATTGCATTGCGTATGTATT
>JANHAO010022559.1:0-12170 GCA_026873985.1 Saraca asoca
TGCCGGGATATAGTCTTCTTATTATCTTTTCTCATTTATTTGATGTAACACAACTGTAGCTAGCATTTAATGCATGTAATCTCTCTTTCCTCTATAAATAGGATTGCTTTGTTAGCAAGAGGGGAAAGGCCAATCTTGTAAGCAGAATCCCTACAAATTATCCAATATCAATAATATCTCCATCGTGGACGTAGTGTTTGGTGCCATTTGGATTTAGCCGGACCACGTTAAAAATCCCTCTTACTCTTCCTCTTGACCATTTTTTCAGAACACTTTAAGAGCGACATTGATTCTCGAAATCTACATCCCGTTAGCCGAAGTTCTGGTCCTCTATGACGAATCAAATTTCGACATCAATAGTATCATAACTTGATTAGGATTACATAATAGATAAGTGTTTATGGTTATAACAGACTCCCATTAGAGTAAGAAACCAAACAGATCTTCCTGAATTGTTAGTTATGGATATATGCTCTGATTTGTGAGCTGAGCCTATTCTCAATGACCTATGGTGGTTGCTTTGACCCTAATCGACTAACGACCTTAGCTCATATTTAGTGACCTGATGTCTTAGTCTAACAATCTTAATCCTTGGTGAGCTGGGCCCTTATTAGTGGAGTCTATCCATTAGACTTTTACTTGCCTATTTATGCAATTCCAAAAGTACCCACAATATTAGTCCCCCAGCTCTTAGTGCAATTTATAAACTGGGAGCTATAGTTTGCTGGTAAAAACTATCAACTGTGATCTATTTTGTCATCATTTGGACTCTTGTCCTTTCATTTTGTTTATGCCTGCCCATGTCATTATTTTTGTATTTAATGTGTGCATTTTTTCATAGCTGTCGTGTGTTAATGACCCAGCCTTGCTTTTTGCTGAATTGTTAGATCAAGGGTAGTTGGTCAGTCTCCAAATCTAACAGTGAGGCTGATTGAGTTTTATATGGTAAGGAATTTGTTTTTTTCCCTCCCACTTATTGCTTTTGAAAATCAATGCTTCAGTTTCTTGCTTGCCTTTCAAGCTTTCATCTAGTCACCATCATTCATCATCCCTTCTGTTTCACTAAGTTTGAAACAACAACCTTTTGGTTCAATTTGCCTAGAGATCGATTGTGCTCATCGTACTCTCTTTTGGATTCTCTTATCTTATTCCATTGATTTAGTAAGTTGTTTGAACACAATCTTAGTTCTAAACTTTTGCTTTTTCTGAATGTTTTACTTCATGGGTTTCGGATATCCAATGGCTTGGTTCAATGATGTGCTCTCATTGGTCATCAGGAAACTTTTTCCTATTGATTGGTCCTGTAGTATGTTTATTTGCATGTTTATCACTATTTATGGAACTGGTGTCTATCTGATAAAATGCCCGAATGTCTTGAGGTCATAGATTATCGAGTTTAGCCCATTTTTTTGTCTCCCTAGTTTTAGCAACCTAATAGGTTCATTGATCGAGCCCCCATGCTCTCAATGGTCTGGGTTTTAGATGATATGTGGCTTGTATAGCCCACTGCATAGGGTATTCCCTATTAGCTTTACGCTTTAGGCATGGTCAACTTTTAACAACCTAATTATTCCTTTTTTCTATTGTAGATGGTAGGTCATAGACATTAAGGTTATCAAATAGGAACTACTGAAGATTCTGACTCTCCAACTTGAAGTGGGGAGTTGATGCATTTCATAGATGATGTGACCTTTGGGAGTGGTGAGGTCGCTGAGAGGTTCAAAGCTCGCCCTGACCCTAGTGAGAGTCAATAAAACACTGAGAGTTCAAGTTCCTTAGACCGCTTGGTTTTCAAGCACCACCATATGATCATTAAACTTGATGATCTTAGAGGTATAGCTGAAATGTTTCATCTTTCCAAGGGCTACCATGTTATGGCACCATTCTCTGTTGATCATGCAACTTATCCTCCTTCAGGATTCATTGCTATTAGTACCCACCATCTCACTACTAGGCTTAGGTTCCCGATCCATCCTTATCTTGTAGATTTGTTGAATAAATTGAAACTTTCCCCTTTTCAGCTCACACCAAATTCATATTCTCAACTCATCTCCTTCGCCCTCTTAGGAATAATCTGCCTCCTCCTTCAGTCAAGGTTCTTTGCTATTTGTTTAGCATTAAGAGTGTGGGTTAGCATGATGGAATTTACTACCTGACGGCTCGTCAAACTGAGTTCAAGAGAATTTTGCCAGAAGGTGATGCTAAGGGTAAGTCCAATGTAGGGAACTACAAATCCCATTGGTTCTATATTTCATGCCCTTCTTTACATTATCTTTGTAATTTTGGTTTCATCCTTACTCCTGGTAAGCAAGCAGGGGACATGCAAGTTTGTTTAAACTCATGTTTTAATCTTTCTGGTTTTGATTTTCTATTTTATTTTGTAGACGAAGCTGACAAGGAGAAATTGACATTAGAGGTTGAGAAGGTTGAGGTGCTGGGCCAATTCGTCACCATGGACAATATAAAGAATGATCTCAGATTTGATGAGGATCTCCTACATTTGCATAAACTTGCTCCAGCTTTAAATGTCGAATTCACCTGTGACATTGAGGCTTATGGAACTAGGGATATCAGTCCAGCAAATTTTGAGGAATACAAAAACATGTTGAGACTTAACCTCTGAATGCCTTAATCCTCTCGTTCTACCCATTCTGCTACTACTACAACCCTTACTACAGCTAGTGAACCTTCTCCAATCATGATGGTAGCATCCCCACAAGTGTTGACTTGCACCTTGCATCCTGAGGTGGTTGAGGAGGTTAAGGAGGTCACATCCCCATCTAATCCCCCTGCCAAAAAATAAAATAGAGATAAGGGGAAGAGGGTGGTTATTGCTGTAGAGGAGATGATACCTGAGTTCAAGGCCAATGAGGGATTTGTCGATCTTGGCCCAAAGACAGGAAAGTACTTTGACTTTCTCTAGAATAACATTTAGCTGACCTTAGGGCCTCATAATAAGGCCAAAGTATTGGAGTCAGAAGAATCCTTGGGGGAAGGATTGATGAATTACGTAACTCATCATATCCTTTTGATAAGTAAAGTCCTTTTAACTTGGTCTTTTTATCTCTTTGTAATTCTAATCATTTAATTTTTTAGGGCTTGCTGGCAATAATAAAGTCAAAGAAAATGCTTCGAGCTTGGGATGAGGGGAAGAAAAAGCTTGGGAGTGACCTCAATGCCATGACTGCTAAGGTGCTAGAATTGAAAGAAAGAGCTAGAGCCATTGAAGTCACCAGGCAAAAAGTTGAGGAAACTTTAGCTCGTGATGTGGCAAATCACATGGTCGTCTCATCCATCCTACATAAAATGGTTGATGAGTTGACAAGAGTGAAGGGTGACCTAGATGTAATGATGCAGTGAGTTGAGGCTTCTAAGAGGAAAAATGAGGTGGCCAAGAATGAAGCTGCTCTAGCCAAAGAATAGGTCACTAAAGCTAAGGTGAAAATCCTTGCATTGATTACAAGAGTTAGAGAAAAGATAGCATATGAGGCCACTACTAGTTTCTTGTTCACCTTGTGGTAGGAGTATCTGAAGCTGGATTTTTCCGTCTATGATGGAAATGTTCTTAAGTTCATCAAGGGCTTCGAAGAGGATGCAAAGGATGTTTCTCCCGACAGGGGTTCACAGTTAGTAGGTGGAGCTTCTTTGGCTCAGGACCTCATTCAAAAAGAGAGCAACTCATAGGCTATGGAGACTATTAATGATTAAACAATGGTTGACCTGTCTGTCTCACACATGGACCTTTCAGACTAGGGTGCAGCTTCTAAGTGTCAATCTTCTTCATAGGCCATAGTTTGTCAACTTTCTTTAAATGTAATTCTGAATCTTTAAACGTAAATTCTTTTTCGTTGAGGAAAATCTTTTAAGGGATTTTTCATATTATTTGCGGTCTATTCTTTATTTGCCCAAATTTCTATAGTTGGTTATTCAATAGTTTGTAAACAATATGATGGATGAGTTCTTACAAATCATGACTTAACAATTATTAGTTAAAATGGATGTCTAGTAGGTCAATCGACCAATAACCTTATTATTGTTTGAGTAAGTCAAATGAATGTGATGCTGAGTAGTAAGTCACATAGTAGGTCATACAGTAGGTCACATATGGTGCCAAACGTAGGTTGCATGTAGTGCCGAACAGTAGATTGCATATGGAAGAGTAGGTCACATGTGGTGCTGAATAGTTAGTCATATACAGTGCCAAAGAGTAGGTCATACATGGTGCCGAATAGTAAGTCGCATGTGGTGCTGAATAGTTGATCACATATGATGCCAAAGAGTAGGTCACATACAGTGCCAGATAGTAGGTCATATGTGGTGCTGAATAGTTGGTCACATGCGGTGCCAAAGAGTAGGTTATATGCGATGCTAAATCATAGGTCGCATGTAGTGCCAAATAGTAGGTCACATATGGTGCTGAATAGTTAGTCAATGTGGTGCCAAAGAGTAGGTCATATATGGTGCCAAATAGTAGGTCACATGTGGTGCCAAATAGTTGGTCACATGTAGTGCCAAAGGGTAGGTTGTATGTGATGCCAAAAAGTAAGTCACATACAGTGCCAAGTTTTTGTAAGTATGTCAAGTTGAATGTCCTTTCCAGACTAGAGGGGTGAATGTTCACTTCTGGATTAGAAGGGCAATAGCTTGCTTCCAGATTAGAAAGGCGATAGCTCACTTTCATGTTAGAATTCTTCCTCCCTCTTATCCTTAGCTTGACCTCCTCTTTGTGGCAACATCGGGTTATGTGTTAATTTCCTTGCACACATCTGATTCCATTAGGGGTCGGCAATCTAATGGTGAGTGTCCTGGTAGATGTAACCAAGTCCAGGTCATTGCTAGCAGGTCACCTTAGCACTATATTATATGCTAAGGGACATAGTTGATGATCAGAAAGTCTGCCAAGATAGTTACCTAGTGACCTGAGTCTCCAAGAGTAATAGGAAGGCTGATCCGCCCTATTGGTAGTGTTGCATCTCCTATAAAGCCATAAAGGGGCTCCAGGGAAGGCTTCAGTTGATTTGAGCTTAGACTAATCTGTCCAAAACCTCCTTTATACATGATGCTCATTGAGCTACTTTTATCGATCATAATTCTTCACACCTCAGTGTTACCAATCCTAGCTCGAATAACCAATGCATCATTATGGGGAGAATGTATCCCTCGTGCATCCTCATCTATGAAGATGATGCAATTTGAGGCTATCCTTACATTCTTGGTGGGACCTTCGAATTCACTGTGTCCTGCAAACAGGGCATGATTTGCTTCTTGCATGTACTATTCATGTGATCTATTTGAAATTCTGCAATATTAGGCCCACTGTGAATGGTAAATATAGTCCTTACCGAGGGTGCCTCCTCCTGTTCAAGAGTCCATTGATGCTGCTATTGTGCTGGTTGATGTTCTATAGATCACACCACATAATCCCTTAAGTGACCTCTCTTGATTATGTCTTTAATTGCATCTTTGAGTGCCCTGCATTTTGAAGTGTTGTCCTAATTTTATCATGATAAGCACAATACTTGTTCTCATTTCTAAACTGGTTGGGAGTTCTTATGGGTTTGGGCTTCTTGAAATCCTCCTTATATTTTTCTGTCACAAAGATCCTTTTTGGAGTGTCTGATAAGGCGCTGTAACTGTCATAGAAAACCTTACGTTGAGATCGCTCATTCCTGACCTTCTTTATGACCTGATTTTTGAGGTCATCATCTTGACCCTCCTTGCTATTCCTGGTATTACCCCTCTTTTTCCTCTGGTTGGAGCCATTTTCTTCATCTTTGGACTTAGGGCCAAAGATTTTCTCCCACTTGATCTTCTTGATAGCTCACTTGTAGAATTCCCCTAAGTCCTGCACCAGAGACTTATATATGCTCTCGTATAGCTTTCCATCTTTGTGGAGTCTCTCTGAGATTATTGTTAAAGTGCTTTCATCTAAAGGATTTTCTATGTTACTTACTTCATGTCTGAACCAGGTTATGTAGTCTTTCAGTGATTCATTCTTTCATTGAAAGACTATTGGAAGGTGGCAAGGTGGTGCGAGTTGTCTTCTTAGTGCCTTGTATTGGTTGATGAATCACCTTTGGCATTCTTTCCAATCATCAATGCTGTGAGCTTTTAGATTCCTGAACCATGTTTGGGTTATGTCTCTTAAAGTGGCTGGGAAGACATGGCACTTGACCAATGGATTGGTCGTCTGATGATCCATCTTCATGTTGAATGCATCCAGGTGATCGTATGGGTCACTATCCCTATTGTATTATGGGATAGTGGGAATTTTGAACTTGTGAGGGAAAGGCTCTTTCCTGATCTCCCTAGTAAATTGTGTCCTTCCCTCATAACATTTTCTATCATGAACTTAAGGGCATTGTTCTAACTGCTTTACCCTCTAAAGTAGTTCTTCTACCATATGGTCCTGAGCCTCGGACCGATGGTTAGAAGATGATCGACTCCTTTTTGTCATGGGAGTGTCAATCTGAGGTCCTGTGCCTCCTCTGCTTGTGGCTCGGTGAATTTTGATCTAAGACATGTCTTCAATTGGTCCTGTTTGAGTCTTTAGCTCAACATGAGCCCCCATGTCATTGATGATCTTCTTCATTCCCCTCACAAGCTTGATGAACCTCCAACCTTGGCCATGAGTTAGTGGAGCGAACTGAATAGTTATGCTGAAGTATTTCTCTAGTCGGTCTCTCTTCCTGAGCTTCTTCCCATGGTTGTTGGAAAGTTTCTTTTTGTGTAATGCCCCTAACTTGCTTTTATGAGTTCTGGGCTTATGTCTGACTCAGTGCCTTAACTGTCCTAGCCAACTCTCTTATCGTGTTCTTAAGCACTTCATGACAATGATGCCATGCTTGAATTTCATCATTAATAGCTATTTCGTCTGGTACCACTGGGGACATGCTGGTGGCAACACCTGTGATAGAGGCGACAAAAATGCCTACCGTATGGTGGACTAGATCCCTCTGTTGTTTCGTGTGACCATCTAGTTGGCCAACTGTAGCATCTGAACTCCTGGTGGTTCTTCCTCTCACCATCAAAAAATAAAGGAGAATATAGTTTAGAGAGAGAAAGGAAGAACAGGGAGACACTAGAAGTTTTTAACATGATTTGGCTAAAGTCAATTTGACTCCTGCATCCATAGCTTTTATTACTCTTTGCTGAGTGTATTGTATGTGATGATTGAATGTGTTATGTATAATGATTTCATCCCCTTTCATAATGATTGGGGGGGTTATAGTTTGAATGTAAATCTATGATGATAAGTATCACAACTTGATTAGTATTACATAGTAAATAAGGGTTGATGGTTATAATAAACTCCCATTAGAGTAGGAAATTGAATAGATCTTCCTGAATTGTTGGTTATGGACACATGCTCTGATCTGTGAGCTGAGCCTTATTCTCAATGACATGAGGTGGTTGCTTTGACCCTCATTGACTAGCAACCTTAGCTCGTATTTAGTGACCTGATATCTTGGTCTAACGACCTCAATCCTTGGTGAGCTGGGCCCTTATTAGCTGAGTCCGTCCATTGGGCTTTTATCAACCCATTTATGTTATTCCAAAAATACCACAACAAAAATTGAAAAGTTTTGCTCTTTTTAGCAAGGTTCATGATGCTTTGAGTGACCAGATCTTTGGTAAGATTTTCTCTTATGTGCTTTCACATATTAGTAGTGACACAATTATGGGTTATGCATGCCATTAAAGTCATTATTGCAAGTTTAGCCTTATGACTAAGGACATCTATAACCTAGTTATCCATATTGCCTTGTGCTCAAACTCAAAGTCAAATTTTGCTAGGAACTCCTGCCAACAACCTTGCTTTGGCGTTGACTTCAGTTAGGTGAAGAAGTGACTGACTGTAGTGTTATCAGTCTTAACCATAAACATCAACCTAAGAAAGTAATGTCTCAACACCCGTAGGTAATGAATTACTGTTAGCATTTCTTTTTCCTATGTTGTATATCTCCGCTCAGCTTCTAACAACTTATGGCTTTCATAGGCAACATGATGTCCCTTTTGAAGCAAGACTCCATCCAATGCAAAATTGAAAGCATTAGTCTGAACTTCAAAACACTTGGTGATATCTAGTAAGGTGAGCATGAGATCTCTAGTCACAGCCGACTTTAAATCTTTAAATATGATTTAGCACGCCTCAATCCATTGCCAAACTACCCTTTTTCTTCAAAAGGTTTGTTAGTGAAGCTGTCCTCCTAGAGTATCCTTCTATAAATCTACGATAGTAGTTGGTGAGCCCTAAGAAGGATCTTAACTTAGTCACCATCGTTGGAGCTTCCCAATCTTAAATGGCTCTCACTTTCTCCAGGTCTATGTGGATGCCAGCATATTCAATAATGTGCCTAAGGAACTTGATGCTCTCTTGAGCAAATGAGCATTTCTCCTACTTCACATATAACTGATGTTGTCTTATTCTCTCAAACACTAGTTTTAAGTGTGCCAGTTGGTCCTTTAGTGTGGAATTATAAACAACAATATCATCCAAATAAAAACAACAAATTTATCTAAATAGTTGTGAGAAACTTAGTTCATAAGGGTGCAAAATGTAGCAGGAGCATTTGTTAACCTAAATGGCATAATGATAAACTCCATGGCACCATAACAAGTAACATGTCATCTTCGTCATGTCTCTATCTACCACTTTAACTTAAGAATACGCTAACCTCAAGTCCAACTTCATGAAGTAGTAGGCAGTGCTTAGTTAATCAAAGAGGTCATGAACAAGAGGGATAGGATACTTGTTCTACACTCTGACCTTGTTTAAGGCCTAATAATCTACACACTATAGAAGACTATTGTCCTATTTTTTTTTAAATAACACCGATGCCCCCAAACAGTGCTTTTGATGGTCAAATGAAACTTGCTTCAAGGAGCTCATGCAATTGCTTTTGAACCTTAGCCAATTCTGTTGGTGCCATCTGGTAAAGTCCTTTTGTAGAGGGTTTTACACTAGACAACAATTCAATCTGGTGATCAATAACTCTTTGTAGGGAGAGTCTCAGGAGTAGTTAGTATAGCATCACATTTTGGATTTCTCAAGGCACAACATCCTCTCTCCCACACTTTCTACTTTCCAATACTACTAAAAATAAAGATTCTTGCCTCTTTATGCCCCTCTTGAATTGTAAAGTCAACAAGAGCCTACTTTCTTTGAGTTGTTTAGTCTGCATCGACATTGTGGTAGGGTTCTCACCCATGATCAAGAGATAATTAGCTTTTGGAACAGGCATGGCCTAGTGTGCCAAAAGGAACTCCATCCCTAACACTAAATCAAAGTCATCCATTCAAGTGACCATGAAGTTCACTCTTCCTTGTCATGATCGAAGCCTTACTAATGCTTGTTTCACCACTCCCACAGCGGTGAAGGCCTTAGAATTCATAGCTTTCAAGTGGCCTGAGTCCTTCTTCAACTTCAAGCTTAGCCTTTTGGCTCCTCCCTCTGAGATGAAATTATCAGTGGCACCAGCATCCACCATTATACTTATCATGGCCTTTCTAGCTATTTGTCCCTTCACATTCATAAATTCCTTATTCATCGTCTTATTGGCACTTTCAGCTTGTTCCTTAAGTGCACTAAGGAGCTGTTGTACTCCCATTCTTGGATGATCTTCCTCTTCTCTATCCTTCTTGTGACCATTCTTGGTGACTTGCATAGCATTTAGGGCTACTTTTTGGAGGCATTTTGCCATTCTATGTGGGCTATTGCACAAGAACATGCGATGGATCTCTTCCCCCTAGTGTTAACAACATTATGGGATGAAGACCCGTTTCTTATTATCCTCTCCCCCACTTTTGCCTTTGTCGGGCTTGTTTGACTGTCCCTTCTTCTAGTAGAAGAAGACTTGTTGTTTCCCTGGGGCTTCTCGCTAGGGTTATCAATGTGGTAGTTGGTTAAGTATTCTACAGTAGCCAAGGCAGTAGGCAATTCCTACACTTACTGTTGTCAGAGTTTAATCCTTGTCTAGGGTTTTAGGCCTTCAAGAAAGAAAAATATTTTATTAATAACATAATATTTGACACATCTATTTATCCTCATTCTTAGCATTTTAAGAACTTCAATGAATTAATTCCAGCTCAGTGAAGATGTATTTGGGATTTAGTGTCAATTGGCAACATTTTGCCATTTTCAGCCATTTTGGAGTAGTTTCTATAATTCTTGCATACATTAAGCTATACTTATTCAATTGATATGATTCTTATCTTGTAGGAAAGCTAAAAGAGAGATCTACAACTCTCATGAAGATTGCAAGAGCTGAATCCATCGTTTGGTTATCTGAATTTGGAGATGAATTTACTGCCAGAATATTGTCACTTGGGTAGCCTACCTCTGCTCACACAAAAGACCATAACTTGAGCTAGAGAGGTCCAAACTAGGTGAAACAAGACCCAAATGGAAGCTAAAACATAAATACACAATTTCCATGAAGCCTTCCTGAGCTGAAAGTTTCAAATTGGGCATCAAAAACTGGCTACAACTTGGAGGTAGAGAAGCTACGAAAAATAGGCCTGCAGAATTGGTTTTTTTCTTGGCCCCAATTGGCATCCAACTAAAGCCCATTTGTTCACCCAAATCCATCCAGCTGGAGACCAGAAAATATGAAGAAAAAGAAGAGGAAGTGGTCTACCAAAGGGGCTGAACACGTAGAGAGTGGCAGAGCAAAAATCCAATCAGCAATCAATTCTCAACTACTCCCACTTAGCTTCCTTTTCTTTACCCGGGCAAAGCACTTGTATAGAGGACACTTTTACTTCACTTTTTAGTTTAGTTTTTCTCTTAGGTCTTAGGATATTTTCATAAGGGTTGCGAACAACTTTTGTTCTCCCCTTTTTCTATATTTTTCCTTGTGTTTTTCGGCCTCCATGGAAGGCTAGTTTGTAAACCAGCCCAAAGGGCTAAAACTTGAAGATTAATGTGGAGATTTTGCTCCTTCTTTCTGCATTCAATTTGTGAGTTATTTCTCTTCTTTTCCTCTTGGTTTTCACTACAATATCTGACTTAAGTGGATCCATTTAATTTAGATGTTGAAATGGTTATTGAGATCTTGATAATCACCTTAAAAGAGGATAGGAAATCCAAGTAATGCATTGAGATTTCATGGATTGTTTGAGGGCTAAATTCTAATTAGATTCATTAATCAATTTCAAGGATTCTTGTTTTTGGTTTTAAGCTTGAGAATATGATTAGCAAATTGAATGAATATTTAACAATCATGGATGCATTAGTCTCAAGTTGATTTCCCTTGGGTGGTAGTTATGTTAGTGTAGTTTTAGTTTCTATTTTTGTTAGTTTATGTTAGTTTGTAGTTTTGCCAACCCCCTATTTACATCTCCTAATATCATTGATAACATCATCCTAAAATGGTCCTTGGGTTTGACCTGGGTTGCCTATGCTACAAGGTAGTTTAGGTAACTTTAGTTTATAAATTTCTAATTTGAAGGCTTCGACATGCTGCGATCAAATTTTGGTACCATTGCTGGGGATCATTTTGATTCTATCAATCATATTAGGAGTGTTTTAACATACTAACATCACTAACATTTTATTTTGCAGTTGTTTTCTTTCTTTTCCCCTATTTTTCCCTTATTTTTGATTTATTTTTCAAATTTTATGAGTAGCACTATTCATTACAAACCACCATCTTGGATTTGGCTGAAATTTGGTGGGCATATGGACAATATATTGTTGATCAGAAGTCATCAACTTTGCTGATGAGACCCCCTATTTTTGCCAAATTCATTCATTTAAACCACTTTTTTTTAAGAATTTTTATTTGATTTTTAAGGTCCCCACATGTGTAATTTTTGAGTGATGGTGGTTTGGAAATTTTTGAAAATGTGTAGATAGGTTAATTGGACTTGTTTTGAGTGGTTTTTGCCTTAGTTGTTATGTTTTTATGCTTATTGCTTTCTGTCAATGTTTTCAGCCCCTTATGTGTAATGTAATGTGGTGCTTGATTGCTGGAGCTTCTTCCTATTATGAACCTTTAGAATTGATTCTGAATTTACTTAGAAGATTAGGAGAAGGCTAGTTAATCAAGTTACCTTGTTGTGTTCTTCAAGTTCCTATCATTTTTCCACTTTAGTGTAGTGTTGCATATCTTGCATATAACCCTGCATCCTGCATTCATTCTGCATATCTTGCATAATATCCTGCA
>JANHAO010022560.1:0-12163 GCA_026873985.1 Saraca asoca
ATAATTTATTCATATAGGACTATGATTACATCTGTACTAAGCATTAAATGCTAGACGGCAAGTAATAAATGCTGGACAAATCATTATCAGACATTTAGAGGCTACTTTGCGGGCCGAAAAAGTACCTAAGCCACGTCTGTCAGATGCCTGATTATCTCCCTTGGCGCAGAGAAGAGCTTTGTCGTCGACCTCGCTGGCTGGGGCTCATGATCGCACGTCCTGCGATCTGTCGTTGGGTCCCCAGCAACCTTGCTCTAGCTTGGGCCGTTTCTTTTTTGCCCCCAGCTCCAAGCTTTCTGAGCCTCCGCTGGCCTTCTTGGCCTGATCTAAAGAATCCCCATAACATCATCCCCCCAACTCATAGCTTACCTTGTAAGCTGGGAGTTACTAATGTGTTTTCAAGAAAAGGAACCCTCCTCTACAACTTGATTCCCCCAATGGTTGTCAGTGCATCTCATGTAAGGATTATGGGTGATTAATGACGTAAATTACCTGGTCTCCGAGTTATGCTTTGGTTTCAACAACTTCATAAATATTCATGCTTGCTCTAAATATAATCAAAAGAAGAGCTCCATGATACGGTTGAACTGGTCTGGGATTTCAGAGTTTTCCGCTACCTCGTCACAGTGGTTAAACATGCTTGATTTGAGGATGAGTCGAGTTCTGAAGGCTTAGTGCGCAATGCACCAAGTGTGCTCAAGCTGAAAAGAAGCAAGCTCTGGAGGCTTAGTGCTTATGCACCAGGTGTCCCGAGCTGCTTGGATGGGAGCTCTGGAGGCTTAGTGCATATGCACCAGGTGTGCCCGAGCCGATAAGAAGCGAGCTTTGGAGGCTTAGTGCTTTTACACCAGGTGTGCTCAAGCTGCTTGGATGGGAGCTCTAGAGGCTTAGTATGTATACACCAGGTGTGCCCGAGCTGATAAGAAGCGAGCTCTGGAGGCTTAGTACTTTTGCACCAGGTGTGCCCGAGTTGCTTGGAAGTGAGCTCTAGAGGCTTAGTACTTTTGCACCAAGTGTGCCCGAGCTGCTTGGATGGGAGCTCTAGAGGCTTAGTGCTTTTAAACCAGGTGTGCCCGAGCTGATAAGAAGCGAGCTCTAGAGGCTTAGTGCTTTTGCACTAGGTGTGTCCGAGTTACTTGGAAGTGAGCTCTGGAGGCTTAGTGCTTTTGCACCAAGTGTGCTCGAGCTGCTTGGATGGGAGCTCTGGAGGCTTAGTACGTATACACCAGGTATGCCCGAGCTTATAAGAAGCGAGCTCTGGAGGCTTAGTGATTTTGCACCAAGTGTGCCCGAGCTGCTTGGATGGGAGCATTAGAGGCTTAGTGCATATGCACCAGGTGTGCCTGAGCTGATAAGAAGCGAGCTCTGGAGGCTTAGTGCTTTTGCATCAGAGGTGCTTAAGCTACTTGGAAGCGAGCTCTGCAGGCTTAGTGCGTATGCACCAGGTATGCCCGAGCTAATAAGAAGCGAGCTCTAGAGGCTTAGTGCTTTTACACCAGGTGTGCCTGAGCTGCTTAGAAGCGAGCTCTGGAGGCTTAGTGCTAAGCACCAAGTGTGCCCGAGCTACTTGGAAGTGAGCTTTGGAGGCTTAGTTCTTTTGCACCATATGTGCCCAAGCTGATAAGAAGCGAGCTCTGGAGGCTTAGTGCTTTTACAACAGGTGTGTCCGAACTGCTTGGAAACGAGCTTTGGAGGCTTAGTGCTTTTGCACCGGTGTGCCCAAACGGCTTTGATGGGAGCTCTGGAGGCTTAGTGGGTATGCATCAGGTGTGCTCAAGCTGATAAGAAGCAAGTTCTAGAGGCTTAGTGATTTTGCACCAGGTGGGCCCAAGCTGATAAGAAGCGAGCTCTGGAGGCTTAGTGCTTTTGCACTAGGTGTGCCCGAGCTGCTTGGAAGCGAGCTCTGGAGGCTTAGTGCTTTTGCACCAGGTGTGCCCTAGTTGCTTGGAAGTAAGCTCTGAAGGCTTAGTGCTTTTGCACCAGGTGTGCCCGAGATGCATGGATGGGAGCTCTGGAGGCTTAGTGCGTATGCACTAGGTGTGCCTGAGCTGATAAGAAGTGAGCTCTGGAGGCTTAGTGATTTTGCGCCAGGTGTGCCCGAGCTACTAAGAAGCGAGCTCTAGAAGCTTAGTGCTTTTGCACCAGGTGTGTAGAGCTACTTGGATGGGAGCATTAGAGGCTTAGTGCGTATGCACTATGTGTGCCTGAGCTGATAAGAAGCGAGCTCTGGAGGCTTAGTGCTTTTGCACCAGGGGTGGGGTGCTCGAGCTACTTGGAAGTGAGCTCTGGAGGCTTAGTGCATATGCACCAGGTGTGCCCGAGCTGATAAGAAGCGAGCTCTAGAGGCTTAGTGCTTTTACACCAGGTGTACCTGAGCTGCTTGGAAGCGAGCTCTGGAGGCTTAGTGCTTTTGCACCAGGTGTGCCCGAGCTACTTGGAAGTGAGCTCTGGAGGATTAGTGCGTATGCACCAGGTGTCCCTGAGCTGATAAGAAGCAAGCTCTGGAGGCTTAGTGCTTTTACACCAGGTGTGCCCGAGCTGCTTGGAAGCAAGCTCTGGAGTCTTAGTGCATATGCACCAGGTGTGCCCAAGCTAATATGAAGCGAGCTATGGAGGCTTAGTGCTTTTGCACCAGGTGTGCCTGAGCTGCTTGGATGCGAGCTCTGGAGGCTTAATGCTTTTGCACCAAGTGTGCTCCAGCTGCTTGAATGAGAGCTCTGGAGGCTTAGTGCGTATGCATCAGGTATGCCCGAGCTAATAAGAAGCGAGCTCTGGAGGCTTAGTGCTTTTGCACTAGGTGTGCTTGAGTTGCTTGGAAGCGAGCTCTGGAGGCTTAGTGCTTTTGCACTAGGTATGCCTGAGCTGCTTGGATGGGAGCTCTAGAGGCTTAGTGCGTATGCACCAGGTGTGCCCAAGCTAATAAGAAGCGAGCTCTAGAGGCTTAGTGCTTTTGCACCAAGTGTGCCCGAGCTACTTGGATAGGAGCTCTGGAGGCTTAGTGCGTATGAACCAGGTGTGCCCGAGTTGATAAGAAGCGAGCTCTGAAGGCTTAGTACTTTTGTACTAGGTGTGCCCGAGCTGCTTGGAATGGAGCTCTGGAGGCTTAGTGCATATGCCCTAGGTGTGCCCGAGCTGATAAGAAGCGAGCTCTGGAGGCTTAGTACTTTTGCACCATGTGTGCCCGAGCTGCTTGGAAGCGAGCTCTTGAGGCTTAGTGCTTTTGCACCAGGTGTGCCTAAGCTGCTTGGATAAGAGCTCTAGAGGCTTAGTGTGTATGCGCCAGGTGTGCCCAAGCTAATAAGAAGAGAGCTCTGAAGGCTTAGTGTTTTTGCACCAGGTGTGCCCGAGCTGCTTGGATGAGAGGCGAAGCATTTTTCCCTGGTTTGAGGTCGTACAACAGTCGTGGGCAACAAGCTTTGTAGAGGTCAGATATGTAGTTCGCCTCTTCGCTTTCTGCTAGAAATCTGAAGCATTGGCTCTACGCGTGTCTCTTCAATTTCGCGGCCGAAGCAATAATTATCATGCTCAATTGACAAGCCTCAACTTTAAATGCTGATGCGCACTGGCCCTTTGGATCATGGGCTATCCGAAGGGTTTTTTCATCTGACGGTTTGATTCATTCAGTTTTAAGTTAGGCAAATCCCCCGCTTTTCTTGTTTGGTAAAACATTTCATCTTTGTTTCGTCTGTTCTTCTCTTCCAGGGACCGTCTGCCATTCTTGTCCTGCGGATCTTGCCTTGCCTTATCAATTTTGCCAGACCGGCTTTCAGGTTGCTGCTCCTCCATCTTTACTCAATTTTTCAGACCGCTCTCCAACTCGTCAAGGTGACTTTTCGTTTCTATATCATCATTTTTCTTTTTGAGTCTAGAGTCTTTTCGGATGCTTTTAGTACCAGTGGGAAACAGCGATACGAGTGGGTTATTACTTGTCCCGATGACGGTGGCTAGGGTTTCAGGTGGTGGTGGTGGAGTTTCTCGGGCTTCTGTGGCCTATCTTTCTTAAGGCCTTGTCTTGCATTTTAGGCGGCCCAGGGGTAGTAATCGCATCCCTCTTAGGTTGAATGGTTTCTGGATTTACAATCTTTCTTGCCCGGGGCCTAATTTTTCTTTTTCTTCTTCTTCTTTGTAGATGTCTCAGCCCTCTAAATGTCACCACCACCTAATAGTCAGCGAGGATACCGAGTCCAAGGGGAGTGAGGAGGCATTTCGCGTAGAGGATGCGACCTCCCAAAGCGGTGAGGTCGCTAGCAGGTTCGTAGCTCACGCTAGACCGGTGGGGTCCGGAGCCACTTTTCCCTTCAAGCACTTTTCCTCTAGTAGTAAACCCAAAGAAATGGGGGGGATCGCGGAGGCTTATTTCTTCCCAAAGGGTTGCCGCGTGATGGTGTCGTCCTATGAGGATCATGCTGCACATCCTCCATCGAGGTTCATGGCCATCAGCGTCCATCATCTTTGGAATTTTTCATTTACGGGCAATTCGGGTGAGCGAGTTGGAGGGGAAACAAATCATATTATTTTGTTTGTTTTCCATTCATCATCATTTTTAATCTAATGTTTTGCCATGTTTTCTATAGATGGAGTTCGAAGGGAGAGGCCGGAGCTGAGTGCCGAGGAAGTCAAGGTGCTAGATCAGATTTCAACCTCTGAAGATTCCCTAAATAGTTCGAAGTTCAACGAGGACCTTCTACGAGCTTACAGGCTTTCCCCTGCTCTTGGTTCCGAGCTTATTGATAGCTCACATGATATTAGAGTTCGTGGCTCGAGAGAAGTTCCTCCAGCAAACTTTGGCGAAGGAGCAGACATGAATCGGATCAACCTAGTCGAGCCTCCTCCGAGGCCTAAGCGGGTCGCGGCTTCCTCCATTCGCACCGACCGCCCTACCTCCTCCTTGGCCCTCCAAAAGTCCGCCCAAACCAATGTACCCCCCGTCCCAGCTTCGACTCAGGCCATCTTTCCTTTCAATTTGTCAATTACAGAGGAGACTTTGCTCCCCCCAGCCTTCACCTTGCACCATAGTCCCGCTGAAGTTGAAAGGGAAGCGACGAGATCGCAGGGTCACAGAGATGAGGTTTCTAGCCAGCCTTCTTTGAAAAGGCAGAAGGTCAGTAATGGGAAGGAGCCCGCCTCTGGTCCGCTGGCATGACTTGTGGGTACACCAAAGCATCCATCCGAGGGATTGGGGGCTCAATCTTAGGCACTTTATAATGTTATCCACAAGAATGTGGGCCAGATTTTGGGGTCAAATGTCGCATCCTTGGAGGATGACGGAGTGCAAGGCAACATTCTAATGGAGGTGTTGGCCAATCACTGTTTATTGGTCAGTAGCGCTCTTTCTTTTTTTTTTAGCTTCGTGTTTTGACCCCTTCCTTTTTTTTAGCTTCACGTTTTGAGGCCATCAAGCAAAGGGACGAGTGCTTAGTCTAGGAGGAGGCAAGACGCCGACTCGAAGCCGACCTCGCCACTGCTACAAATGAAGTGGCGGAGCTGAAGAAGAAGTTAGGGGATGTTGAAGCCCAGCTGGAAAGGGCCAACATCGTAGTGAAGAGGGGCGAGGAGTCCTTTGCCCACGAGATAGCTAATTTCGCCTCGAGACTGCACAAGACCCATGAAGAGCTACAAAAAAGTAGGGAGGATATACTCCTCCTTACACAAGAGGCTGGGCTACCAAAGGCAGATCGAAATCGCTGGCAAGGGAGTGGACTGCGCTGTTAAAAGAGCTCAGCAAGCTGAGGAGAAGGCCACGCACTCCAAAGTGGAGGCCACCAAGGTGAGGGAAGATACTTCTGTTGTAGTCGAAGAAGCTTAGGTGGCTGTCGTTGTCCACGCCACAGATAGTTTCATGTATACTCTGTAGCTGAATCACCCGGATTTGGACTTTTCCTTTTTCGGTGGAGAGATCATGGACATTATCCAGGGCTTCGTCGAGGGTGAGAGGGCAGCTCCCTCTCCTTGCATCGAGGCTGTAGACGCTATGGATAGTCCTCCTAACGAGAGTACAACACTGGTTGAGGTTACTTCGCTGGAGGAAGGAACAGCTGTGGACAAGCCCGATGGAAAGACAACAGAGAACCTGCCCGCAACGTCCCCTCCGGACTCTCAAGATCCTCTTGTTTTGAAAGCCTCTCCTAGCGTCGCACCTTGATGATTTTGTTGCTTTTTGTGTTGGTCTTGTATTTCCGTAACTTGTATTTCAAGACATTTTATTCTGACTTCAAGCCTTAATTAATCTTGCTTTTTCCTTTTTATGGTCTGTATGCTTTTTGACAAGTTATGCCGGGTTGTTTGGAATAGGACTCGAGTTGCTTTTTATCTTGCGATGCGGCCAACAGGCCTGCCTTTGCAAAATGTTTTTGGTTCCATGAATTCGAATAGATGCATGAATTTCTGATATGCCAAGCTAAAAGGAAATTTTGCTTAATTCTCAATTTATAAATACCGTCACAAGTTAACAGCACTGGATCTACTCTATTAATAATAAGGCCAAAGATGCTCAGCAGTCTAAGCCCGGGGGAATTCTGTTCCTTCAATATTGGCAAGGCGGTATCCCCCAACTTTTAACCTCTCTTTTACGATGTACAGTCCTTCCCAATTTGGCCCTAGAGTTCCTTCACTAGAGTCACGACTTCCTAGTTGAACGAGGCATAAGATGAGGTCGCCTAATTTAAAGCTTTGAGCTCGTACCTTCCTACTATAATACCGAGCTACCCTCTGCTGGTAGGTCGCGATCCTTAGACATGCTTCGTCTCTTTTTTCTTCAACAAGGTCAAGGCTCGCGACGAGTAGTTGGTTATTTTCTTCTGCGTTGAAGGTGGCTCTTCAGTGTGAGGTTACCTCGAACTCTACTGGCAACATAGCTTTAATTCCATAGACCATCGAAAAAGGAGTTTCCCCGTGGAGCTGCAAGCTATGGTGCAATAAGCCCACAAAACCTTGGGCTGTTCGTCTACCCACTCCCTCTTCCTTACTTCCAGCTTCTTCTTTAGAATCTGCTTGATAATTTTGTGCACTGCCTCTACTTGCCTATTGGTCTGAGGGTGATCCATCGATGAGAAACTTTTCAGAATCCCAAGGTTGTCACAAAATTGAGTGAATTGTTCGCTAGTGAATTGTGTCCCATTATCAGACACTATTTGCTGGGGGACACCGAACCAGCAGATGATGTTGTTTTAGACGAACTTCTAAATTTGAGAAGAAGAAATCTGAGCTAACTCTTTCACTTCTACCCATTTAGTGAAGTAGTCCACTACCACTACAACATACTTATAATTTCTGTGACCTGTGGGAAGGGATCCTATCAAATCGATCCCCTATATCGTAAAAGGCCATGGGCTGATCATTCGCTGGAGGCAGGCCGGAGAAGGTCGGGGGACATTGGCGAATCTTTGGCACTTATCGCACCTCCTGACGAGGTCAATAGCATCCCGTTTCATGGTTAGCCAGAAGAAACCCGATCGTAGGACCTTTTGAGCTAGTGACAGCCCCCCAGCGTGATTTTCGCAGTGTCTAGCGTGTATTTCTTTTAAGATGAGATAGCACTCAGGGCCATCGATACATCGAAGAAGCAGGGCCGAAAGACCCCTTCTGTAGAGCACATTGTCTACAATGCAGTATCTCACAGCTCAAAACCGCACACGACGTGCTTCCAACTTGTTTTTGGGGAGCTCACCATTTCAAAAGAACTCCAGAATGGGGCCCATCCATGAGCTATGTACCGCAGTGGTCATCATTACAGCATTTTTCTGCTCTGTGCTAGGGCACATGAGAACTCCTACAGATATTGCGCCCGTGAATTCTGTGTCCTTGGCCATAGCTAAACGTGCTAACGCATCCGTGTGTGCGTTTTGAGCCTAGGGGACTTGGCTGATATCATATTTTTGGAACGTATGGAGTAGTTCTTGGGCCTTTTGAGGTTTCTGCCTCCTCCTCTGCGGATCCAGTGAACTCAGCTATGAAGTTAACTAAGGCTTGCCCCTTGATTACCGATCTTGGTTTATAGTGAATGTCGAATTGGGCAAGCTCAACCACCAACTTAAGCAAATGACCTGAAGCATCCACCTTCTGGAGGGTCTGCCTCAGTGGGTACCAAGTCAGGACCTCAATGGAATGGGCTTGAAAATAAGGTCGTAGCTTCCTTGATGTGACAACAAGGCAATAGACATGTTTCTCAATGGGAGCATAATTTTCTTCGATATTTACCAACTTTTTGCTCACATAGTAAACTAGGAGTTGTATTCCATTTTCCTCATGGATAAAGGCCGCGTTAATGGCATGCTGTGATACCCCTAGATAAAGGATAAGAATGTCACCTTCCCGTGGTTTGGAGAGAAGAGGGGCCCGACCCATATATTCTTTCAAAGATACGAAGGCGGCTTCACACTCTTCTATTCATTCAAAATGCCTTGCCTTTTTCAGGGCTTCAAAGAATGGCAAGCACCGATCTGTTGCTTTGGAAATGAACCTGCTTAGGGCTGTGATCTGGCCGGTTAGGCTCGGACGTCCTTGACTCCACTCGGCGACTTCATGTCGACGAGTGCCCTGATTTTCTCAGGATTCACTTTTATGCCTTTGTCATTTACCATGAATCTTAAGAATTTTCCCGAGGCCACTCCAAATACGCATTTGAGCAGGTTCAATTTCATCCGATATTTTCTCAGGATCCAGAACATCTCGTCCAGGTCATTCACATGATCTGAGACCTGCCTGGACTTAACGAGCATATCATCCACATAAACCTTCATGGTTTTTCCAATTTGATCTTTGAACATCGCGTTGACCAGCCGTTGGTAGGTTGCCTTGGCATTTTTGAGCCCGAAGGGCATCACCTTATAGCAATACAGCCCCCTATCCATGACAAATGACGTATGCTCCTCGTCTTGCGACTCCATTGGTATCTGATTATAGCTAAAGTAAGCATCCATGAAGCTGAGGAGCCGATGCCCGGCCGTTGCATCAACGAGCTGGTCGATCCTTAGTAAAGGGAAGCTGTCTTTTGGACAGGCTTTGTTAAGATCTGTGAAGTCAATGCATGTTCTCCATCTTCCATCCTTCTTTTTGACCAGGACGGGGTTAGCTATCCAGACTGGGTAATGAGCCTCCCGGATGAATTTGTTTGTCAAGAGCTATCCACTTCCTCCTTCAGAGCTCGTGAGCGTTCCGCAATTAAAGACCTCCTTTTTTGCCTAACCGATTGGTGATGAGGGTTGATATTCAGCTTATGCGATGCAACTTTGGGATCAATTCCCACCATATCCTCATGACTCCAGGTAAAGACATCTAAGTTCACTATGAGGAAATCCATCAGTCGGCTCTTCACGTCGAGAGGTAAGCTTTTCCCAAGCTTGAGGTGTCGTCGATCATCTGTCTCGCTAACCTCGACCTCTTCGAGCTCTTCGATCGGCCCGATTTCCTTTTCTATATCCCAGTCATGTAGGTCAAGGTCATAACCGATCTCGATCAAGTTCAAGGTTTGGGGCTCCTCATCGAAAGCCATGCCCGTTTTCTTTCCTTTCTTCCTAATCCTGACGGCATCATCGTAGCATTGTCGGGTCGTGAATTTCTTACCTCGTACGCATCCTACCCTATTTGTCATCGAAAATCGGACTGTCAAAGTTCTCGTGGACACTACCAGGTCCAGATCATTCATTGCTGGTCATCCTAAAACTATGTTGTAGGCCGACGGGTAGTCCACGACCAAGAAATCAGTCAGAATGGTGGACTGGCAGTCATTATTTCCCAAAGTGATGGGGAGCCTGATCCACCCGTAGGGAATATTGCGTCACTGATGAAGTCGAAGAGGGGGTCGGGTGAAGATTCGGGGTCGTTCTGAGTTAGCTCCATTTGATCGAAGCACTTCTTGTACATGACATTGACCGAGCTACTGGTATCCAGCATAATCCTTCGTACCTCTATGTTGCCGACTTTGGCCCTAATGACAATGGCGTCGTTATGTGGGGACTGGATTCCTCGTTCATCATCATCTACGAAAATGATAGATCTGGAGACCGTTCTCACCTTCTTGATGGGCCTGTTAGGCTCGTTGCCTGCAGACAAGACATAGCTCACATTTTGCACGTACCGTTCCTGCGAGCTGCGAGAGGCCCCTGCGATGTGTGGCCCCCTATGGATTGTGTAGATGGTTCTAACCATCATCGTTTTCTCTTGTCCAATCGAGGGAGGAGGTCGTATCGTGCGTTAAGGAGATCGACGGTTCGCAGGTTGCACCACGTAATCTTGTAGACAGCCTTTTCGAATAAGATCCTTAATCGCATCCTTAAGGGAGTTACACTCAGAGGTTGTATGCCCGATATCGTTGTGATAGGCACAAAACCTATTCGGATCCCGATGCTTCAAGGGCACAGTAACGGCCTTGGTCACCTAAAATCCTCCCTGTGCTTTTTGGCAACGTATATCTTTTCTAGGGTGTCAGTCAGGACGCTATAGTTGCTATAGTGACCTTGGGGTTCAGATTGCTCCGTCCTGGATCTTTTTGCGAGCTGCATTCCCACGTTGTTGACTTGATTCACCCCATCTTTATTGCGGCCACTTCCTTTTCTACCCTTGCCAAGGGCCGAAGCACTGGTCTCAGCCTTCTGCCCAAATCCTTTCGAGCCAAAAGTTTCCTCCCACCGGATCTCCTTTGCGGCTCGCTCATAGAACTCTCTCAAGTTCTTCATTGGAGACTTGTATATGCTCTCATATAGCTTCCTATCTCTACGTAATCCTGTCGAGATCACAGTCAAGATACTATCATCAAAAGGGCTTTCTACATTACTGACCTCGTACCGAAATCGGGTGATATATTCCTTCAGTGACTCATTCTTTCTCTAGAAGATCGTCGCTAGATGGCAGGATAGCTCAAGTTGCTTCTTTAGAGCCTCATACTAGTCTATAAACTTCTCTCGACATTCTTCCTAACTACTGATGTTGCGAGCTGGAAGGCTCCTGAACCATGCTCGTGGCATATCCCTAAGAATAGCTGGAAAGACCCGATATTTGACCAGGGGATTACTGGTCTGAAGGTCCATTTGGATTTCAAAAGCATCCAGATGGTCATAGGGGTCACTTCTTCCACCATATGGCGAGATCGATGGCACCTTAAAGCGTTGGGGGAGAAGCTTCGTTTCAATCTCCTTAGACAATGGGGTTCTTCCTTCGTAGCGACCTGGCTAGTCCTGAGTTGAGGGACTTTTCTCCAGTCTTTGTACCCTCTGTAATAGCTCCTCAATCATTTGACCTTAGACCTCGAACCGCTGGCTCTTGCCATCATCGTGGCCTACCTTTGAGCCTTCTACGTAGTGCGAACTCTCAGCTCGTTGGCTCCCTTATTTCTTTATGAACTCGTCGTCCTCCCACTTCTGGTTGTGAACTAAAGGAAAGATATGAGTTAGCCATCTGAGCTTTTTCTCTAGCTGGCTACTGCCTCCATGTTAACACGTCCGCCTGTGGCTGTTGGGCCGCTTCAGCGACGAGGGGATCTCCACCGTGCTCTTCGGCCTTCTGAATGCATGCCTAGGTCAGCACTTCAACTGCGTCTTCATCTTCTTTACCGTACTCTCAAGTGCCTCCTGACGTTGGCATAGGGTTCGCACACTGTCCACTAAGGGAGGGCGGAGGAGGTACTTGCCAAAATCGAATATTCTTCCTCGGGTATGTTTCGTCACCTTTCATCGTGACCACCTAGTGGATTGGCAGCACCTAAACTTCAGGTTGCTCTCCCTCTTGCCATTGTGAAAGATACGCAAGCAGTCTGGTCCCATCGGGCATGCCAAAATGTTGACGATTGATTTTGATAATCGATCAATGGGGGGTTCAAGGAACCAAACTGCTGGTCTACCACCTGATATACAATAACTTGGAGAAAGGTTCAGAGGGAGAGAGGAGAAATCAAGAAGGAATTTTATCGTGGTTCGGCCAAAGTCTGTTCGACCCCTACGTCCACGGTGAGTTTGATTCTCTTTTCTCAATATTTTCGACTACACTGATGAATACAAGAGGAAATCAGAGCTTCTGTCTCACTTTCTTCTCTCTTTTTCTTATATATCTACTTTGTGACTATCCCGTCCCATTTATATGTGTGGAAGGGTTACAAATTATAATTTATTCATATAGGACTATGATTACATCTGTACTAAGCATTAAATGCTAGACGGCAAGTAATAAATGC
>JANHAO010022561.1:0-12164 GCA_026873985.1 Saraca asoca
CTAGCTTTATGTATTTTTAAATTCCGTGTGCTCTTGTCTCGGTTACATTATTGTCAAGGATATATATATTGAACTTAGATGCACCCTTGGTTATCGTAGACTTTTGTATAACTGAATTAATTGGAATTTAAAATGTTTTCTTTTAGCAATAGTTTTGAAAATTTTTGATTCTCCCACATGATTCATTACCCAAATTAATCATGGGTTTCACTGGGGTTTTCATGAAAAGCATATTTTTATACTTTTTTTTATGAAAAATAATAAAAAAATCTTTTAATTATCATTATTTTTGTAAAATATAAAAATTTATTTGTTGTAAACTTCATTAATAAAGTTAATAATATTTTAAGCAAGACTAATGATAAAATTTTGCATACTTGTTGAAAGTCATTAATGGTCCATATTAGTGCAACCTTCATTTTAAAGTTTTGCTTCATTAAAATATCATATGTTGGAACACTATCACTCTAAAAAGTGAGTAATTCATCTATCAATGGTTGCATGAACACATCAAATTTGTTGTTTGGATTTTCTGGACTAACGATAATTAAGGTTAGGAACATATATAGAGTTATCATACATATATCCAGAAGGTAAATTGTAAGGAGTGACTATTACTGGCCAATATGAATATGGTGCAATGTTATAACTAAATGGAGTGAATCCATTAGAGCATAACCTGTGTCCTACATTTTGAGGTTTGGCTACAAAATCTAAATAATTTTGGTCAAATTATTTCCAAACTTTTCCATCTGAAGGATGACACAGAACACATATCTCCCTTTAATTCTCATGATACCATCTCATATAGGAGCCAACTTCATCAAAGCATACAACTTTTGCAACCTTAAGATTAATGGTAGATAATACATTCTCTTGAAGGGAACTTTTTTGCTATTCTGACTTGTCCACTATTCCTTATACTGAGACAAACCATATATTCTATATTCTTTGTCAAATCTAGCCTCCTTGTAGAATAACATGTGCCCTTTCATATAGCAGCCTATTTTCTTATGGCCTAATCTAACTTCTTCACTAACTTCCTTATTCTATAAAAATTAGTAGGAACAACGTTATCAGACAGGCGTGTCTTGGTCATAAGTTGCATAATCTGATAAAAAGAATTCTATGGTAAATTGAAGTTAGATTTTATGCTTAACATCCTTATTGCTAATGGCAACTCTGAATGGTTAGTACAACCTATCCATAATGGCCGATGTACAACTTCCAACATATTATAAAAGTTCTAGGCATCCCTATTTAGAGGCTCTTCCACGTTGTGTTCAAGGTGAGTTGCAACATCTGGCTAACCAATAAAAGTTTATCCCTTTTTTATAGGTTTTTCCTCATCATGATTAGTTTACCACCAGTAATTATATTTAAATCCAAAAAATTACAAATCAACTTCAACTTTATCCAGAGGTAAAAATTTTCTACATTTATGTTTAGAGTATAATCACCTTAATCGATTTGGCTAAGTTTTTACAAAATTGATAAATTCTTCCACCCCATTAAGAAAATTCCTCTTATATCCACTACATCTTAGAAGAAGTCTATCATACATCCACCTATGGTGTTCCAAAATTTCCATATTCTATTTTTTGAAGTTTATAGTCAAATATGTTAACTCTTCATATATGTCTTTATTTACATACATATTTTCTCCTATTTGCTAAATATTTTCAAAACATAAAAAGCCATAGAAAAGTTTTTCAACATTTCATTCTAACTCTTAAAAAAAAAAAATTTGATTAAGTTTTTGTGATAGTAACTAAATTCATATTTTCAATAACACAAAATTTCAATTTCAGTAGTTTCATTCTCCAAATGCAAAGCAACATATATACATAATTCTTAAAGTAATGTAAACAACACTATCAAGTATATTATTTAACTACTTAACCTTACTCAATTTAATTCAAAATATATAAATTCCTAAATTAACTAATAATTAAAAATATGTACTAACCTCAATGTCCAAGCAAGAAAACTGCCAAATAATTTCATAGAAAACTCAAGCCCGAAATTACATATATCAAATTAAGAAAAGCCAATTAAATCATGAAAAATGTAATAATTCAACAAAAAAATTGCTAAAAATGTAAAGCAAAGTAGTAAGAACAATTTAATTTGTTTAAATTTGTGAAAAATACCTTTAAAATACAAGAATCAAGTTAGGAAGGCAAGGAGGAGTTGGTATGGCAGAGGAAGTGGAATAAAGGAAAATGGTGAAGAGAGATTGTGCGAGTAGACAATGTTATAATTTTTGAACTTTTTGACAAATTTTTTCATCGAAAATCAGTCATACAATAAATTTCATCAAAACAAGCAAACGTAATTTTTTTAAAAAAATTTGTGCCTATTTTCTAACATAATTTTTGGCAAAATTTATTGTGTGACAAATTTTTGATATATTTTTTAGATATTTCCAATAGATTGTTCTAGTTGGTAACTAACAAACTTTTTGATTTTGGTATCTTTCTCAAATGGATTTCCAGAGGACAAATCTATCAGAAATAATGACATTTTTTGTAATGAATAAATACATGAACATGGACAAGAAATAAGGGCTTTGTTTCTTTAAAAGAATTAATCTATTGGAATCTTGTATAAAGTATCATTAGAGGCTAAAGTCAATTCTAACAATACTTAACTAAGTTAGAACATTATGGATTCACCACCAAACCAAGAAAAGTGAAACTACCTAAAAGAATCTTAAAAGACCTTGGTCAGAAAAAGAACTGAAAGTTTTTTTTTTTTTTTGAGGCAAAATAGAAGAAGAAAGTCAATAAAGAAGATGTCCGACATCAAGTTATTTTGCCAAAAGAGAAAATGTTGTCGGTTAATCTATCTTTCAACATTTTATACACTAATGAGTCTTTATTTTTAAAATCCACATGTTATTTTTATGTCATACTTTAACATACGAGTGGCAATTTTATTAAACCATGGTAGCTTTTTCATTACTAATTTAACAAATAGTTAATAGTATGATTTAATTTATTCAAATTAAAATATTAAATGAAGTTGAAAAAATTTATCCTTAAGAGATAAAATTAAGAAAATTAGTATTCTTAAAGATAAAAATGTTAATCTACTCAAAAGTTTACCTTAGACCAGTCGTAGGATGTACTAATTTTTTTGCCAGTCCTGCTAGAACGTACGTATGTATTCGAAGAAAAACACTTAAAAATTTGATATAAATTTTGATGGAGTCTTCCATATAACTTTACTTAGTCAAGCCAATCACACATAAAATGTTTGGGAAAGATATTTTTAGAAATACATATATGTAGAAAGTAGTAAACATGGACCTGTTTTGTTAATGTGTTTTAAGCGCTAAAGTTCAAAAATAACAGGTATAGCGGAAGCTGGGTTAAGCTGGTTATCTCTAGCCATTGATGTCTGATCACTGCTTCTCCCTGCTCTGCACATTACGTTTGAGAGCTTCCAATGCTTTTCAATTTCTTAGAATGATGGTGGTCCTATTGTATGAATAGTTGATAGCATAGGGAACCCAAATGCCCTATTTATAGAGCCTCTCATCCCATCACTAAGGCTTTCAAGATTTGAAGATTTGCTTCAATTGCTAGGAGCTATTTGAACCAATCGCAAATTCTAATCCTTTTTGACATTGTATATTGACCAAAATAGGAGATAAGGCTTGCTGCCTATCTGCTCCAAAATTTTCAGTGAGCTATTGCACTGGTTTGATTATTCAATCCTTATCCCATCAGTGCAATAGTTCAGCCTTATCTCACATTTGCCCACTTGGCCAATATACATGCCAAAATTTATCAAAGTAAGAAACAAATACATGAATGATAGAGATAGTTCCTCTTATAATGAGTATTATCTTTCATGTGTCACATGCATTTGTGTCCTAACATTAGTCTAGAATACTGAATGAATAAACCTTATGTTTATTCTAGGTCCAAACTTTATTGATATTTCTCTAATAAATAAGCATATGCACATATATAAGACAAAATGAGAAAAATCATGACTGAAGTAGAGTTTCATTAAAATAACAACATCTCATACAATGAAATCAAACTAAAAAATTAAGGCCCATGCATTCTACAAGATCCTTAAACCTAAATGGTGGTATGCCTTTTGTCAAAGGATCTGCTATCATCAATTTAGTGCTAATATGCTCAATGACCACTAATTTATTCTTAACATGTTCTCTTACGACTAAGTGTTTAATGTCGATATTCTTATTTCAACTACCACTCTTATTATTCTTAGCCATAAAGATTGCAACTGAATTGTCACAAATTTTCTTTAATGGCCTAGACATAGAATCAACTATTCCAAGCCCAGATATGAAACTCTTTATCTATACACCATGCGTTGTAACCTCAAAACAAGAAATGAACTCAGCCTTCATAGTGGAAGTAGCTGTTGAAGTCTACTTCACACTCTTCCATGCTACAGCACCTAGATGTTGATTTATGTGAATCAACGTAGTTAGCAAAGTCTAAATCTAAATAACCAATCACTTCCAAGATATTTATTCATTTGTACATAAGCATGTAGTCATTTATCCCTTAAAGGTACCTCAAAACTTTCTAAGCAACTCTCTAGTGCTTCATACTTGGATTACTTTGATATCTTCCCAACATACCAGTAGCAAATGCAATGTCAAGTTTAGTGTGGACTTGAGCATATATTATACTACCAACAACTGAAGTATAAGGGATGTTCTTCATTTGCTCCCTTTCAAAATCATTCTTGGGACATTGGTTCAAATTGAACTTGTCCCCTTTAACAATAGGGGCAACACTTGGCAAACAATCTTTCATCCGAAATTTGTCTAAAATATTATTGATATAGGTTTCCTATGAAAGACCCAGAATACCTTTATGTTTGTCTCTAAAGATCTTTATGCCAATGACATAAGAAGCATCACCCATATCCTTCATAGTGAAATTTTTAGAAAGAAATTATTTAACCTCATGTAATAAACCTTTATCATTAGTTGCAAGCAAAATATCATCCATGTATCGAATTAAGAAACAAATCTTGCTTTCACTAACCTTGTGTTATATACACTGATCCATAATATTCTCTTCAAAACCAAACGAGGAGATTACATTATGGAATTTTAAATGCCATTGACCAGAAGCTTGTTTCAATTCGTAAATAGATTTCTTAAGCTTGCATACCAAATTCTCACCTTCACTAGAGGAGAATGCTTCATGTTGTTTTATGTATACCTTTTCCTCTAGTTCCCCATTAAGGAAAGTTATTTTCACATCCATTTTTTGCAATTCTAGATCAAAGTGTGCAACTAAGGCCAAAATAATGCGGAGAGAATCTTTCTTAGATATAGGAGAAAAAGTCTTCATGTAATCGATTCCTTCCTTTTAGGTAAATCTTTTGGCGATGAGTTTTGCTTTATATCTCCCAATGCTACCCAATAAGTCTTTCTTTGTCTTAAAAACCCATTTACATCCAATGGCTTTAGCCCCATTAGGCAACTAAACAAGATCCTAGGCTCCATCAAATGCCATAGAATTCATCTCATCCTTCATTGCATCCAACCATAGATTAGATTCTTTGCAATTCATGGCTTGTGAAAATGTTGTAGGATCATTCTCAGCTCCAAGATCATTGTCCAATTCTTGTAAATACACAATATAGTCTTCTGGAATTGATGATCTCCTTACTTTTGTAGATTTTCTTAATGTTGGTTTAGTATTTTCCTCTGGGTCATGTTGTCTAACTAGTTATCCAACCATTTTATGCACTTCATGAACAACTTGATTTGTAAGATTATCAGCAATAGGTTATAGATCTTCAGTGATTGGCTGTACAACACTTGTTTGAACTTGAGAAGTGTCTCAAATAATAACTAATCTTTCTCTTGATGTGGAAGGTTAATCTCTTTGAAAAACTATGTTCTGAAATTGATTACTCCCACTAACTAAGTCATTCTCAAGAAACTTATCATTCCTTGATTCCACAAAACTAGTACTATGTGATGGATAGTAGAATCTATAACCTTTAGACCTTTCGGTATATCTAACGAAATACCCACTAGTAATCCTTCGGTCCAGTTTCTTTCCTTGTGGGTTATAAACTCTTACTTTAGTTAGGCATCCCCAAATATGCATATGTTGCAAACTCAGTTTCCAACCCTTAAATAACTCAAATGGTGTCTTTAGGACAACCTTGATTGGAACCTTGTTCAATATATACATTATCGTCTTAAGAGCTTCAATCCACAAGGATTTAGGTAGCTTACAACTACTTAACATACTACACACCATGTCCAATAACATTTATTTCTTCTTTCTGTAATGCCATTCTGGTCCAGAGAACCAACCATGGTATATTGGGCAACAATCCCATGCTCTTGAAGAAACTTAGTAAATGAACCAGGTGCTTGTCTATCTTTAGTGTATCTACCATAGTATTCTCCACCTCTATCTATTCTAACGATCTTGGTTTACTTATCGCATTGCTTCTCTACTTCTGCCTTAAAAACCTTAAATGAATCTAAGACTTTGCTCTTATTATAAAGTATGTAGAGATACATGTATCGAGAACAATCATCTATAAAGGTGATAAAATATTTTAGACCATAAGCATCCATGTCAGGATAACATATATTTGAATGTATGACTTCTAAGATGTTAGTACTCCTTTTGGCAACCTTGCTTAGACTTATTAGTCTACTTTCCCTTTATGCAGCCTACACAAGTTTCAAAATCAGAAAAAATCCAAAGTGCTTAGTATTCCTTCATTCACTAATCTCTTAATCCTATCAAAGGAGCTATGTCGTAGTCTCCTATGCCATAAAATAGAGGAGTCTTCATTCATAATACATCACTTATTACTAGTATGAGTATGCAAAATAATATTACATTGTAGATTAATAGAGAAAAGACCATTAGACAATATATCATTTCCAATAAATTCAGATTTATAAAATAAAATGAAGGATGTATATGAAAAATTAAAGGAATAAACTAATGGTACAAATTTTGAAACTGAAATCAAGTTTCTAGAAAAACTTGGAACATAAAAGGTCTTCTCTAAACTAAAATGTAGCCACTATTAAGAACTAATCTGCATATTCTGATGGATTCCACATGTTTGCCAATCCTATTTCTTGATAAGATGCTTTGCTCACTTCCCACTGGCTTCCTTAGATTTTGCATACCCTACAAGGTATTGAAATATGGATTGTAGACACAAAATCAATCTACCATGCATTATGATTAACATAAACCATATTAGATTCATAACAGACAAATGAGGTTAGTTTACCTTTCCCTTCAAGCCACTTCTTAAATTTGGTGCAATCCTTCTTCACGTGCCCCTTCTTTTTATAGAAAAAATACTTGGACTCTTTCTTAATACTGCCTTTGGGTGGTATTTTACCATTCCCTTTCTTGTTGGCCTGATTCTTATTTTGATTCTAATTTTTTCCTTGGTTCTAATTTTTATCATGAGTAACCAGAAATGTACTCTCTTCTAGCTCCACAATCATCCTACTTTCCTCTTGAATGCACATGGTCATGAGTTCATTAATTGACCATTTGTCTTTATGTGTGTTGTAAGAGATCTTAAAAGGTCCATATTGCTATGCTAGAGTGTTCAAAATATAGTGTACCAAGAAAGACTCAGACATTTCAACCTCAAGTGCCTTGAGTTGAGTTGTAATGTCCCTCATCTGCATGATGTGCTCACAAACACCCCTCACTATATTAAGCCTTAAGTATGTAAACTTTATGATTAGGGTACCAGCAAACACTTTATCTAAAGTAGTGAATTGCTTATCGATTGCATTCAATAGTTCCCTTACATTGTTATGTTGTTCGATAGAACCACAAATACTAGTAGAGATATTGGTCTTTATGAATATGGCACTAAGGTGGTTAGATCACTCCCACTATTCATAAAGAGCCCTATCAGCTTAAGTGTTGGTTGGAGCAATAACAGGTTCATCTTTCTTTATAACATAATCAATGTCATCCATCCTAAATAAAGGAGAACTCATTCCTTTCAAACTTTTTAGTTGTCACCATTGAGTATAGGAATATCATATTTTATATTAGAGAAATTTGCAAGTTGCTTAGCTGCATAAAATAACATACATGCTTACATGCTGAATTTTGATACTAGAGAAATAAACCATGTTTTACCTATGTAAATCATGCACAAAATTAATATATCTACTAACATAGAACTTGCCTATGGGTTAAAATCCTAATTCAATCAGATTTATTTAACTATATGATAAAACTATTAAATTATGTTCCTTTCCTTAATCCCTTTAGGTAAATTAAGAAATATAATTTGATATTTTATCCTAATTAATTACACTTAATATAATAAAAATTCTTATGGGATAAAATTTATTATATTAAGTATAATTAATTACAATAAATTTTCTTAGATATATGTAATTCTAAACAAATTAATATATAATTATTTTTACAATTAGAGGTGCTGTGGCTAAATCCTGATTATTCAAAATTATATGAATCACTAGATATTTAAAAAACTCCATGTAAATTGTTCAACAAAATTGCAAATAAAGGAAATTTTAATAAACATGAACTAGATTACAATAATTGACCAAACAATGCATATCATATTTAAAATTATACATCAACAATCAAAGTATGTAATTTTTCCTAAATTAATTTCCCTTGGAAATTATAATATTCATAACAAACAAAATATATGAATATTAATTTTTTTATTAATAAAATCTTTCAGAGAAATAAAATTTATGAAAAAATTTTCCAAAAAAATACTCAAAATAAAAATTTTGTATAAAATATTTTTTTTATAGGCCGAGAAAACGACATGTCGTTTTTAGCCCTTAACAAAATGGTGCCACGTTTCCTTAAATGGTAGCTTGGACTATGTGTCAAAATGACATGTCATTTCACTTAACCATGGAATGACACGTCGTTAAGGTCATCCCCAACCTCCGTTCAGATTATCTCAGCCTGAAACAGACCCAACACAATCCAAAAGTTGACTCGGTTGTTTTCAAGCATTTTTTCATATTTGATCGATCGCTTTCAATGGCAGGAAAGTTAAAAATCTTTAAACTTAATGATTTCACAACATAACACTCAAAAACAAATTTATACGTAAACCAGAAAATAAGGCATTTTTTTTCAAAAAAATTTTTTAGCAGCCATTACGTCAAAGCAGAGGTACAAGATGCTCTACTACCACGTGTTAATGTATTCTAAGCACTAAAGTTCAAAAATAACTACTCAAGTAGAAGATGGGTTAAGCTGGTTTCCTCCAGCCCTTGATGCCTGATTGTTGTTTCTCCCTTCTCTACGCACTACGTTTTAGAGCTTCTAATGCTTTTCAATTTCTCAGAATGATGGTAGTTCTATTGTATGAATAGTTGATAGCATTGGGGACCCAAACACCTTATTTATAAAGCTTCTTAGCCCATCACTGAGGCTTTCAAGATTTGAATATTTGCTTCAGTTGCTCAGAGTTATCTGAACTAACTGCAAATCCTAATCCTTTTTGGCATTGTATATTGGCCAAAATAGGAGATAAGGCTTGCTGTCTATTTGCTTCAAAATTTTCGGCAAGCTGTTGCATTAGTTTGATTATTCAATCCTTATCCCACCAGTGCAATAGTTCATCCTTATCTCACATGTTCGTCTCAAAGGACCACAATTGTGTATGTATTTGAAAGTATGGCTGCATAAGGGAAATATACACCATTCCTAGACCTACAACTTTGTGTAGGCCCTCGCCATTCAACTATCATGGCATCAACCAAAAGCCATTGGTCATGCTATTACAACAAAAATGACGTACAACCACCAACACTTCTAGTGATAGGTGAAGAATTCAATAAAAGTAACTTTTACTTAAAAATATATAATTCCAATACTAAAGTTATTAGCGATAGAATTGAAAATTGTTGATATCAATAACATATATTTTCAATATGTAACTCTTATTAAAATATGTTGACGTCAGATTTTGGCTAGTACTCCAAACTCCGGCCAACAGGGGATTCTTTGGGATCCCGAACCTGTTCTAGATTAGTATGCGTGCTAAGGTTGATTGACTGAATAAGCGGGAGCAGAAACATAAGAGAAGGCGCAAGGTTTTACATGGTTCCGCTAAATCCAGGTTTTCTGGATCCTATGTCCACGGTAGAGAATTTTCTATTATAACTGCTCAGGATTATTTTCTTAGCTTGCCCCCTCTTGCTAACAATGTCATCCTATTTATAGAGGAAGCATGGGCTCCGATCATTAATTACAAGCTACAGTTGTGTTACATCAAATAAATAAGCATAGACGGTGAAAAGACCCCTTTCTAATTGTAGGCTGCGAAAGTAGGTTTTCTCAGGCCGACATGTAGGTTTACAGCCATCATTGTGTTAGGCAAGACACTTTGTTGTCCTAAGCGAGGGTTTCATAGTTTTGGAGTAGTCGTGAGAGTCGCTGGGGGGACGAGCGCGAGTAGAGCGATCGCGGGGTTGATCCTCGAACCCATTGCTTGCCAAGTCGCGCTGTCATCGGAGGGTGGCCTTTCGACTCATGGTTAAGAGAGCGCTTACGATTACCATTGTCGTTACCGCTTTCTTTGTTATTTACGGTGAGGCACCTTGAAAGCTTCTTGTGAGGATTCACTTTTGTTTCCTTCATGGGCTCGTCCTCGTGGGGCCATTTTTCAGTATACAACACAAGCCCCCCAACTCTCAGCTTGTGTAGCGTGCTGGGAGTTTGGAGACCCTTTGATTTTCCTTCGAGTGCGTTCTTTCTAGATCTGTCTTTCCATTTTCCCATGTCTTACTATTTCCAAAGTGTAATTTGGGCCCTTCCCAAGGTTATTAATGTGGGTAGTTGAGGGGGAATGAATCTGGATGTGTCAATGGCCTGTCCCCAACTCTATTTAAGGAGGAGGTCCCTTCTCCTTTGTCTCACAAAAAATCATGGATTATCCTGATGAATCATCTTCGAAATTTTGATCCCTCGCTGAGGTGTGTATGGTCTGCTACATATGTGGCTCGGAAGAATCAGTTTTCCCAATGATGTGGGAAAATCTTATATATATGCCGGATTGTGTCCCTCCGACTCCGCCGTGAAGCGGCTCTTTGGCCAGTTGAGCTCCTGAGGGGTCCTGGTGAGGTTTCCTTTAGAAAGTGCTGGTGGTCGAGAGTTTATGAGGTGCAACACCATCGCTGATTGTGTATTTGAAGGAAAAATATTAGCATGCTGCCTTCAAAACGCGGCCATCCACGGCCGGCCTCCCCCTTCTTCTTCTTCTTCTCTCTTTTTTTTTGACTAGCTTGTACTTCTAGATTCCCATTATACTTCTCTTGCTTTGTACTCAGAGCTTTCTGATGTAAATGCGCCTTGCTGAGGTCTTTTAATGAATAAAATTGTTTTATTTCCACTTCGCACTTGTTTTGCTTGACTCACGCATACTTGCAAAAATAGAGTTTAATCATAAACGTTTTTGGTCACAAGTGAGTTGTGACTTTATTTTGATCGCATGAGAGCTACAAATTTGAAAAAGGGCAAGCGATCTTGTGCTCGAAAGCGTGCATGAGAGATACGACTTTATTTTAATCGCATGAGGGCTATGAATTTGAAGTGAGCGATCTTGTGCTTGATAGTGCGCATGAGAGCTGTGACTTTATGGCCAATCTTGTGGTCGGGGCGATCTTGTGCCCAAAAGGGGTGACCGATCTTATGGTCGGGGCGATCTTGTGCCCAAGAGGTGTATTTTATAGCGTCCTTTACACCTCAGCGAGCGCAAGACTCAACTGGTGAGATATTTTCAAGCGTCTCCATGCCTCAGCAAGCCCGCAGCTCAACTAGTTGGTTGAGTTTAATTCAAAGCATCTCCACACCCCAACGAGCACGTCTGCTACGCCGGCTAGTCAGCAAGCCCGTAGCTCAACTGATTAGGTGAGTTTATTTCAAAGCGTCTCCACACCTCAGCGAGCACGCAGCTATGCCGGCTTGTCAGCAAGCCCGCAGCTCAACTAACTAGGTGAGAACTCATCAATTCCTCTCCGGATTAAGCTCCGGGAAAGGCTTCAGATAATAAATCAAAGTGCTTTCGCCTTTTATATGGTGGATCGACAATGCGTGAGTGGCGAACACTGTTATCCTACCAAGAAGAAAGAAATCTTGCATTAG
>JANHAO010022562.1:0-12163 GCA_026873985.1 Saraca asoca
ATTCAACTCAGAATTGAAAGGAGGGATATTGTGAAGGACTTGATGAACTGCAAATTAGCACTTTTATTCATTCATTCAGGTAGGCCTAGACTACACTAAGTCTACATAGTTTCATAATAAGTGAGTGACCCATGAAAGTAACCATAAATGTTGCATTCATTGGGCGCATTTTACCACTTAAAAATATATAGCCAAATGATGGACTATGTAAATTTATGCCAGAAGCACTACACTTCAAATTTAGAGCAACTATGCCAACAATCAATGTCAAAATCCTCAAATAAATTTCTAATCTAAAGTTCAGGGATAATACGGACATGGAACTAACCTGGAAGAACACAGCTTCTCCATGGTTGCATTGAGTGCAACAAACAGCCCTAGTGCAAGGAAGAGTAGGATCTGCAGCTACATCCTGCAACACTTGAGTGCGCTCTCCAACAGAATGATGTATCTTATTTCTATAGACACAATTGTTATCAGCAACCTCCTGAAAACAATGAATAGTAGATCAAATAGGGATATTCAAACTAAATTGGCAACATCAGAACTTGTGCTCCCCCTAGTAATAGTTTCATAAAATATATTGAAAGAAAAAAAACAAAGGGCAAACATTTCTATAACAAGGAAATGAAACAGATATATCAGAATTTTGGTCCATATTTTCCTGTATTTCAAATTTTGACATACTAATGTAAACCATAATTCTTACCATCAAAGCTCACAGCAATAACAAGCCAGATATGTTAGAGGTAAATCAAAAAAAGGTTCAGGAAATAGCTATTTTATAGAATTAATCTGAACAAAAGAAATTTGATTTCATAAATCCTCATGAAGCCAATTCAAGTTGAGAGTCATAGCAACAAAGACTAACACCCTTTTTCCTCAACTTTTTGGGCAAGCAGAGAATAGAGATAGCTAAAGGCTGACAAATATTAGCATAGAATCTGCACTTCTAGGTATGACCACCACTTATCCTGATAGCTGAGAAGCATCAGATCTTAAAAATAATACTAGGCAATCAGTAAAATATCTACAAATGGATAACACGGCCCCTCTAAATACCTAAAGTCCTTACCACAAATAGTGCACCTACCAAGGAAGCGAGAGGCCAAAAACACCAGTGAGGTAGTAGGCTTATTAGCATAAAGAAGAAAGAGAAGTTATCAGATTAATCTTAGAAATCATTAGGAAAAGTCCTTAGGGTTTTACAATGGGTTTATATATTGAAACAGCACGTAACCTGTACGTTGCGCTTGATCTCGTGCACAGGGTTTTCAGAATCTTCAACATCGGGCATGTAAATGGATGGAACCCAATCCGGATCTGTGAGTATAGCTTTGGCATAGTTGAAGATACATGTAATAGCCAAAGCAGTGAAAAAGACGGCATTCATTATTCCCAGCGACGTCATAAGACCGAACCACCTCTCTATGAAAATGAAAACTGTGGTAAAATAAATGTAGAGGATGCCTAAAATGACGGCGCTTACGGGAAGGGCAAAGCGGTAACATTGCTTCGTTTTTTCGGCCATGGTGGTGGGAAGGTAGCAGAGGCACCGACGCCAAAGAAAAGGAAATGGGAAAAGGAATTTGGTTTTAGTGAAATAAAAGCAGGGTTAGAAAAGCACCAGAGATGGAATGCAAGTTTTATAGCCTCCGTGTTTTTAGCAGCAGTTGTAAACAACCGCCTCTAGGAAACCACCGCTAACATCTTTTTTTGTAGTGTTGAGCCAGCTTCTTAATTGAGTAGGCTACTTGTACAAAAGTCGAAGATATATTTTGGAGGATTTTTGGCCATTGATTTAGGATGAGTCCTCATATGTTTACATGCATGTGATATGTTAGGATGACTTATATTTTGATATGTTTAGAAGTTGTGACTTGATTATTGGAAATACAAGTTTCTGATTTGGGTGTGTGACCCTATGTCTATTGTATTTGTTGATGGCCAGTATTTGAAAAATGAGGAAAACTCTGCCTGATTTTCTATAAATTTATAAAAATGTTTTAAGTATTACTCATGTATTTTGCTATTTTATAACCCTTTTGGAGTTGTCTCATATTTGATAAAGTTGATATTAGAACATGATCTAAACTCTATCAGAACATAATCTAAACTCTATGAGCATGGTTTAGAGGTCTCAAACTGTCAAAATAGATTAGACATATTGAGTTTATGTTAATGTGCCTAGGAGCACAAATCATGAATGGGGATATGGAAGTTGATATTGACTTTAAGATGTATTGTAAATCTCCTCATTTTAATAGTGAATAAGTTTGTCTTTAGAATGTAACATTTATGAAGTCCATAGACGGATTCATGAGATTAACACTCTTACAACACTTAATGGATGGGGATTTTCATATATGGTGTTATAAATGGAGCTCCTTCACAGATTATTTTGCCTTCAAAGGGTCTAAGGCAGGGGGATCTGCTATCTCCCTGCATTTTCATCTCGTGTTCTAATTTGCTCTCTACTATGCTGATTCGGGCAAAGGAATAGAGACAGATTCAAGAAATGCCCCTAGAATAAACCACCTCTTGTATGCTTACGATTTACTTCTCTTTTTTAAGGCAAGTCCTAATATATAGTTGTCAAAGAATAAAACAAATTCTAGAGGATTTTGGAAAGAAATCCACACTTCAAATTAACAACTCCAAATCTTTAGTCATGTTTAGCCCAAATACACCTAGAAGTTTCAGGAGATTTATGGGGGGTTGTTTGGGAGTCTAAGTGAGGCAGAAACTGGGAAAATATTTGGGTACTTATGTGGTCGGTGCAAGACAAAAAACAAGTTGATCAGGAAATTGTGGACAAGATAAGAAAAAAGCTTAGAGATGGAAGCATAAGTTGCTCTCTCAAGCAAGAAGACTCACTCTTTGTAAATTTGTTCTTCAAAGTCTTGCTTTATACCAGTTTCAAACCTTAAAGTTTTCAAAGAAATATCTGCAACAAATTGATCTCCAACTTTTGATGGAGGCATACGCAAGATCAGAAATCTGTTCATTAGCTACCCAGAAATTCACTTACCAAACCTGTGGAGGAAGGTGGTCTGGGTCTTTATCAAGATGGAATTCTTTAATCAGGCCTTATTAGCAAAGCAGATACGGAGGGTTTATGCACTAGCTCAATCTTTGTTTGCTAGGCTTATTACTGCCAAATATGGAAAGGGTGGTACAGAGAGTTTGACATGTCTGAGCAACACCTACTAGAGATGGAAGTGAGCAATCATATCTGCCAATATTATAACTGTGAAGTTTCGAAGGCAGGTGGTAATGGGGAAAGTATTCATATCAACAGTAAGTTTTGTTGGAGTCCAAACCAGTCTTCTGAATCTAGAAGCACTAATGTGTGTGATCTCTAATTGAGGGCAGCACTTCTAAATGGAAAGAAGACAGAGTTCACAATATGTTTAACAATCAGACTGCAAACAGAATTTTCCAAACCCCAGTATCCAATGCATCAGATTGGTTAGTCTGGATGGGATCAGCCACGGGCTCTTATTCCATTCGTAAAGACTACCAAGCAAACCGTCTGTGGCTCTTATTCCATTCGTAAAGACTACCAAGCAATTGTCTGTGCCCAGGAACTTATGGTCCTGACTTGGATGTTGCATGGAAGGCCCTCTGGACTCTACCTATTCCACCCAAAATTTAGATTTTTGCATGGAAACTATGCCATGGTGTGATCCGCATTGCTGACTTCCTAACAAGAAGACACACCAAGTCAATCAAATCTGTGCTCTATGCAGGAGAGCTGATGAAAACCCCCAATCAGATATTTGCTCTATGCAACAAAGTCAATCAGATCTATTCCTAAACGTTAACTTTGCTCAGGTTCTATGGTTTGGCTCTCAGCTTGTACTCAGAACAGAATTAATTCATCCATAGAATGTCAAACAATGGCTCTGCACTTGTCTAAAGGCCAAGCTACCTAAAGATCTTTTTCATCAAGAGCTAACATGCTCCATCCTAATCGTATTATATGCTATCTGGTTCGCAAGAAACCAATTAATTTTTAGAAATGAAATTTCAGACCCTTATCACAATCTAAATTTGATCAGGAAATGGAAAGCAGAAATAAAATTTCTGGCCTCCCTGAATAAGGCAGAACTGAAGGAATTCATCCGACCGTGCATATTTTTCAGCCTACAAGCCGTATGGTTAGTTTATTTTGGACTAAAAGGGTAAGGCCAACCAATAGGGTTTTCTCAAATTACAGTGTCAGAATTCAAATTATAATCAGAGTTCGTCAACATGGGATCTATACAATCAAAGGCAAATATAACAAGCTACTCTTACTCTTTTCGGGAATCAGAGCTTTCATTTTGCAGGGTCATCTTGGTGGATTAAACTTCTGTTTTGCTTTCGGATCCGAGATGGAATTGCAGCTCCTTCAGAGGAAGCTTCATCCCCCAGTTTCCATACAAGTTATTGTCAGGGATATTTGGAAGCGCCTTCAAATGGATAACCCAGCTACCATTCTTTTCGAACAAAAGATCGTCACTTCTCTTTTATTTTGGGCAGCTGGCATCTCGTTCCTTTTTAATTTTCCTATTTTGTTCAGTGTAACGCAGCAACCTGGACAATTTGTAATTATATGTCTTAATTTGAACAATTTATAATTCTATGTACTGATATTACACATTTATACATAGAAGTCTTCAACATAATTTATTTTTTATTTTAATAGTCTTAAGGCTGGCCACCACAGCTCCCTGATGCTAAACCAACATAGATCTTGGATGCTTAACAGTTTCTAGAAAATAGTCCTAAGTTTTGATATCTACTACCACAATCTCCGATAAACTACTACAATAACTCTGATGAACACCTAATCAAGTACCTATCCCTTCCCCTCACAAATATCATGTGGGTGGAGCTACTCTAAGGAGCTTTGGATCGTTCTCTTAATTATTAAAAATTAAGCATGCAATTGTTGAAGATAATTGAAAACAATACATACATAATGCATATATGCAGAAATTTAGAGAACAGCATGACGGTATAGTAATTAAAAACATAATCTATGAAATTAAAACAATAATTGAAATAAGAGCATAGCAGATGAAAACTTACAAAATATTATTGTTACTTGAATTCACGTACAAGATCTTGATAATTAAAAAGAAAAAATTACAAATTTTGATAAAGAGATAAGGTTACAAGAGGTTTTGGATACAAGGTTTTAGAAGTGGAAATTTGGCCATATGGATGCTACAAAGTTTTTAGAAGTGGAAAGATGGGTCATGCCCTATATCTTAATATTACATCTATTTATATTATTGACAAGCTTCCGAACTCCAAACTTTTAATAAATTTTGTTGAAAAATCTTTCGGACTTCAAGGCATTCTTGAATTTGCTTTTGGACTTGAAACTTTATTGAATTTGCCTGATATCCAGACTTGTCTGAACTCTTGAATTTGGTTGTTGATAAGGCTTGACTTTTCTGCATACTTTTGATAAGGCTAGTCCCATTTTTGGCTAGGAATCTTGAAAAGTTATCAGAAGAGTTGACAGCTACTTTAATGATAAATTCTACTTTTCAGACTTGAACTAATTCTTGAATTAGATTATTGACATGCTACAATAATTTTGATTTGGAAGAATCTTGAACAGAGATCCTGGACAAAATATCTTCCTCTTGATTACTATTATTCTGGAAACCATCAAAATATCATTGTTGATATTTCTCCAATTCTCTTTTGATCAAGTTGATCGAGGATTGTGATGATCCATGATTAAGAGGTATCCTTTAATGGTGATCCTTATAAGTCACAATTTGTTGATTTGTATCAGATCCTAAAAGCCTTGTATTAGATTGTAATAGGTATTGAAACTGATTCCATACTATTTTCCTTGCTCTTGCTAACAAAAGTTGCTCTTTGATTGGCTTCAAACAATGCCAAGGGATTTCATTGTCTAATGAATCTGGTTTATGGTGTTGAAAGGAAGTAATCCTTATAAAATGTTGAGAAGGAATGAGTTTTTTTAAAGAGGTCCATTCAAGAAGTATACTTTGAATAAATAATTGAACATATTTGGTTTTTATTAATTTATCTGAGAAGGCATTTTAAACACAATATTCATCTTTCTTCCAAAATCATGGGCTTGTTAAGGATTAGAAAAAATTACTTGGCTAAGATGACCATAATCAAGAAGAGTTTGAGGAGTGATGATGAATAATTTTTCTTGATTACTAACATAGATATTTTTGAAGATTTTAAGGTTTATATTGACACAGGGTATACTAAAAGCAAGATTGCAGGGGCAGGTAGATTAATGGAAATTGATTTTTTTGATAATTTGGGTTAATTTTTAGACAAGATATCACTTCTTCTTCCCAAACATATTCATCATCCCAAGAGATGGTCATTCCAGGAAAAGGTTTTTCAGCTATTGAGGAAAGAAAATTAAATATAAATTCTTGTTTTTCTTAAGCAGACTGATGAGCTTTTGAATAAATATTTTCTGTAAGTTCTTGAGGAAAATCTTTTAGAAATATTGAATATGAATAAGATAAAATAATTCTTAAAGAAAATGGATTTTGAGAATAACCTTAATTTGAAAATGATGATGATGATGCTTCAAAACTCATTTTGATCCTTAAAGAAATTTTTTCGTCAAAAAATCTTTCTTGAGATTTGATCTAGCATTCTAAGTAATATCTCATTACTTGGTCAACTTTTGACTCTGCTAATTTTTGCTTGAGAATTCCTCAATAACCTATTTCTGAGACATCAATTTTTACAATCATAAAGACTTGAGGGTTTGGTACTCCTAAACAAAGAAGTTGATAAACTATTGATTTTAATCTTTGAACAGTTTCAGCCATTTCTTGATTCCAAGTAGGAGGGTCCTTTTTTAGTCTTCTAAAAAGTGGTTTTATAATATGATTATAATTTGAAATGAAACTTGAAACATAATTTAAGCATCCTAAAAATTTTTGAAATTGTTTTTTATCTTTGATTTCATTTGAAAATTTATCTGCAAATTCTATTGCTCTACTAATCAGAGTTATTGTTTCTTGATAAATATCATGACCTAAAAGTCTTGCTTTTGTTTAGAATAATTTTATTTTCCCTTGAGAGACAACTAAGTCATTCCTTTTGAGTTGAAGATTATTTTCCTCTATGTTTTGGACGCAAGATTTTTTGTTTTGACGAAATTTGTCTTGTAACCTATTATTTTCTTGATCTTTATTAATTTTGGTGGATTTAGGGAGTAAACATATGTCATTATTTTGAAAGTTGTTTGTATGGAGTTAATGTTTTGGCAATTTGATTTTACTTGTGCATGGCTTTCAATTATTTGTTTATTGAAAATTTTTACTTTAGATTTATAACTTGTTGCTTTAAGTGTTAGACTAGTTTCACATGAAGAGATGTTATTGGCTTTTGATGGTTTTAGTTGAAAACCAATCTTATTGTAGGTTTTCTTTTCTTCTTCCATTTTCATGCAAGCTATTCCATATTATATTTTGTCCTTTTGGCCAATTTTTGACTTTTTAAAATTGCTTTCTTTTACTTTTTTATTATTTTCTTCTAATTCTTCTAACTTTTGAAGTATCTCTGGCATAGTTTTAACAAAAATATTGTTTATATCTTTTTCATACAAGGTTTTGAATTCTTTTATTTTCTTTTGAATTTGAGGATCTTTTAAATTTTTCTTTACTTTCATGTAATAAACTTCATTTTGAAGATCATAAATAAATTTTTCTTTTCTTCCTAGCATATTTATTGAATGTATTTCTTTTTCTTGAATAATATTAATATCTTTTAAAATAGGAGATAATGAAAATTTGAAATATAGTTTATTGAATCTTAAAGGATAAATTCCTTCGGGAGTTAGTTTGAAAGGATATATTTGAATTAAGTAAAAAGTTCCTAAAATTATTAATTCATTCATGTTTTTGACTAAAACAAAAGTATTTTTGAAATAAATTCCTTGATTACAAATCTGAGCATTTTCTAACTTATAATTGATTTGCATATTGACACCACTAGCATTTTTTAATGATTCTTTAGTTTTCTTATAATATTGTATAGGTATTAAACCTTCTTAAATACAATTTAAGTCTGCTTGGTAATCTACCAAAGCATGAAATTTTTGATGAAATTTATTATTGACTACTAAATTTATTTCACATATCCATTTATGAAGTTGAATTCTTTGAAGTGCATTTATATAAGATGTTTCTTCTTTATCGTTTTCTTGATGGATTTCTATTTTTTGATCTTGATCATCTTGTTCTTCTATTATTATTCCTTTTCCTTTTGTACCATTTAGTAAAGATAGTTTTAAAAGTTCTATTTCAATTTTTGAATTTTTCTCTTTTATCTCTTTTATTTCAGTTTTGATAATTTTTATTTCTACTTATAAGTCTTGAATAATAATTTTGTCACTAGAATTTTTAAATCTATTGAAAATTTCTTGTAAATTATATAGTTCTACTTGTTCTTTATTTTCCTTTTGATCCTTTATTTCTTTAAGTTTAAGTAGGTATTCTTTTTTGATTTCTTCATCTGTAATTTTGTCTATTATATCTATTAACAGTTTTAGGTCTTTTGATAAAACATTAATTTTTAACATAGAGTTTGTATTTTTTGGAGCTTGAGTCTTATTACTTGTTGTATTTTCTAAAATTTTCTCTTCCTTAGGCATGAGGAATATTGAAGATCTTGAAAATTTTCCCCTTTTGAATCTTTTAGATAACCTTTGTCTTTTGTAATTATTATTTGTATTGTGGCTGCATATTTTTTTATTATTTTCTTTGGATTGTTTGTTATTTGTTAGTTTGATATTAATGATTTCATTGAATTTTGAAGGAAAACTACTTATACATGTACTAGTTTGATTTTCCATGCAAAGTAGTATGTGTTTTATGGCTTCTTTAATATTACAATGATGAATAATTCAAAATTTAAATAATTTTAATAATATATTCTCTAATTTTAAAATTATAAACCACTGTGATAAATCTTATCCATCCTCATTTTTTATAAAAATTATCTATTTCAAGAAAATATTATTTAATACAATTATCTATACCTAATTTTTAATGTGTGTGTGCACATGCATTTGTATGAATTCAACATGAATAATACATTTTTATTTTCAATTTATTAGAAAACTCAAATCAATGAGAGAGTTGCCTCTTGCTTTGCTACAATAAAAATACTTACTTTTTATTTCTAATGGAATTGGAAAACCTATTTTATAACTTATATTTTGATTCTCCACCAAAATTTGAAAATTTCAATCCATTTCTTTCTTTTTTTGAAGTATTATTATTATTTTGAAATATAAATATCTTGGCTTATAAATGTTTACATATTAGGATTTCTTATTTGGACTTAGACAATCAATAAATAAGGTAGTTTAGGACAATTGGCCCAATTAATGACATAAAGCCAGGCTTATTGGATACTTAGCCCTATAGTGGGTTTTTTAGGTTAGGATCTAGTGATGGGTAAATTCTTTGACTCAATTCAATGCTATATGATAGGTCCCTACTCTTCAATCCTAGTTATCAAATTACTTCTCCTGATTAATGGTAATAGAAGTTCCCCAGAGGACCGAGGTTGCTTAAGGAATGATCTCATCCGATTGATTAGAAGAGCAAATTGCTGATTGTGGAGCAGATTGCAAATAACGAAGCAGATTGTTGATTACTACCACAGAAAAGAACATGGATGCGTCATCAAATTCAGGTACAGCTAAACTCAAATCTGGTATTGTCTGATTGTATTTGCACTCTAATTTATGTCATATTAACATGATTGAACGATCCAAATTTCAAAATAAAAAAACAAATTTTCAACAATCAATATCAGAGTCGGTTCAATCATGTTACATGGCTAATTAGATGTGTAGAGCTAGATGAATCTAATTTGTTTGAGAATCTAGCCAAATATGCTATGAACTCGTATAATTTTTCATAGCCTTGTCAAATTTAATTATATTATAAATATCCTACCAAATTTTTTAGTGTTTTGTATATTTGATGTGTAACACCTGAAAAATTTATGAAAATAAAAAGAAAATTTAAAATAAAATCAAAATTTAAAAAAAGGACTAAACTAAAAAATTGGAAGGGACTAAATTGAAAAGATTTGTGGACGTTGGGCCTTTGTTAAGGTGGTAGAAAATTTTGGGCTATAATGTAAGGTGGTGCAAAGGTTGGGGGCCAAAATGCAAAAATATATAAATATTTTTATTTATAAATAAAGCGACCCCCTTCATTGGGGCAGCCCTTCACCCGGCTTCTTCCTTCCCAGGTTCTTCTTCTTTCTTAGTCCAATGGCTTTCTCTGGAACCTTTCGGAGACCTCTCAACACCGGCGTGCGTCCTATCACTTTTTAGTCCCGACACGCTGTCGAAAGCCCAGCTAGAGTTCAACATTTTTTCTTCTTTTTTCGGTAGCTTGATCCGGACAGCTCCACGATAACTGGTAAGCTTTTGATGTTCGGCCATGGTAGCTTTGGCTACCGGCCGACCCTTTCTTCGTCGGAGGATGGTTTCTTCTCTTTTTTCGACATGTTTTCCGGTTAGAAAAGCTTGTAGCAGCTCAGCCTTCTTCGGTTCCCCTACTTCTCTGCTAGTTCGACCAGCTTGGGTTTATGGCCGCCGTCGGCGAGCTGATAGTAGCTACTCTAAGACCCAGTAAGTAATCCTAGATCATTAATTTTATTCTGTAATGCTTTGATTAAAAGCTGTCAAGAAATTTGTGTTTCTGAGTATTTCTAATAAATTATAGAAGTTCTAATGTTTTAATTTTTATCAATTTTATAGGTTGAATGTGAGTAGATAATCTGCTTCGTTGGTTTGCTGTATTTTGGTATACTGTATTTTGGTTTGCTGTGTTTATTTTGGATTTCTATATAAATACTAGTTTGTTGTTTGCTGTATAAATTCTGGTTTGCTATTTGCTGTAAACATTTTGTTTGTTGTTACTGTATGGATTCTAGCTTGTTGAGAGATTTTAGTTATTGTAAGTGTTACAATTTGAATGTGAGTTCAGGGAAATGATTATGAGTGAATAGTCTCACCCTTCTAAATGGTGTTTTGTGATGAAAAGTAATTTTATTGAATAATAAAGTGATGGTTTCAATAATTTGAAATACCAATGATGATTTATTCTGAGGCATTATTTGTAATTAAAATATATACTTTTATTATGAAAATGGATGAAAATATTTTCAATGTGAAAATTTGGATAATTTGAGACTCTGGACTCAATGAAAACCCATTGATAATCTAGTAACATTGTGAACAGCCTATATGGCTAGATAATACAGAAAAGAAAATGACCTGAATGTCAGCAATAGCCCAAGGGGCGGTATTTGGCGATTTGGCAAAATGATAAATGTGACCATGGGATATGGATATTCAATACGTGTAATGAGTAAAAAGAAAATACTAATGGTATCACAATTACTTATAGGAGTTTCCTTGAATTCTAGGTGTTGATATGGTGTTTCTACGTTTTAAAAAAAAAATTAGAAGTGGAAATGCTTTAGTTGATTTTGAAAATACTTTGATTAATTTAAATATATTTTGATACAGATGTTTACTCAAATACTAAATTTCTTATTTTAATATATATGTTAAAAGGATTTATTTAATTGAGAATCCATTGGTAATTCCTTGGCAACCCACAAGTGCATCTGTGTATATCAGTTCTGATCTGTAGGGGAAATAAAGGGTGATCTGAACAGGTGTATTACAGTTGGACATGGAGATCCAATTCTAGTTCTCTGTTGGATTCCTTTTGGTTTGAAACCAATGGATAACCCCAGGAAACCCTTAGGCTTGTGACCACCCAGTGATAGTTGGAGAAATAAGGGGGAGGATGTTATCTGATAAATATACTTGATTAGTATTGTGGATAGTATAGGGGCGATCTGATTGGTTCTAGTTACCTATTGGAATTATCTGGATCCAATTAATACTTATTTAAAGAAAAATAAATATGTTTGGAAACATTTTATTTGATAAATAAACTTTGGATTTATGAAAAACTATTTTAAGAAATATATGTTTTCTCTTACAAGAAAAAGTATGAAAGCAATTTCAGAAAGTCTCGTTTTGATAGAAATTTTGTTTAACAAAAATATCTAGTATCAAAAGCATATGTCTTTCCAATGGATTTTATATAAT
>JANHAO010022563.1:0-12169 GCA_026873985.1 Saraca asoca
TTCATTCTGCTGTATAATTGATCTTTTCTACATCTAATTCACGAACATCATAAAATAATTCAATCAAGATACTTGTGTACATTGCATCTCCAACGAGACAGGGGCAAGATCCAAAGTTATTTCCGCTATATAAATTGTTTAGCATGATTTTATATTACCTGTTTGGGACCTACAACCTTAATCATTCACCAGAGATAGTCGTAAAGAGAAAGGAGGTGTCTCCTTAATATCATTACTTATTTCTTATTCATTTTAATACAAATTGTTTATTTTATTTCTACTACATTTTGTAATTCATTTATAATCTTTACTTCCATTTCATTTTTAGCATTTTCAACATTTAAGGGCCACCTCTGATTTTAGTATCAGACCCTAGGGGGAAAGTAAAGATGAAAATATGAGTTGCCTTCATGAAGTTTATGCTAACATATGAATATAAATCCAAACTTTGGTAAATTGTCAGCATATAGTGAATCATGAGTTTGTCAAGAAGTATATGTCTCACAGTTATGTTGTGTTGAGTTAAGGGGTATATTCTATTACTTGTGCTTTCATGTGCAACATAAGATGGGGCTAAGTGATATATAGACACAAAAAGTTCACGTTGAGATTTTAGGATTTAATTCATATGGCAACTCTAATTTATAGTTCATACTTCCATCTTTATGAAACTTGAACATTTTGATATTGAATAGAAGAAATTTATTTTCTACTTATATGTTTCACTCACTATTTTCTCTGCATCCTCTTCATCACATTCTTCTCACATCAAATACAAAGATGATTCAAATTGAAATGACAAAAGCCAATATTTCTACCCCAACCACCATTCCCTAGGAAATTATAGAATATCCTAAAACTTAGACTTTAAAAAAGGTAGTCACTGCACAAAATAAAATCACTCCAATTTCCATAATTACTTAATATGCATCTGGCCAGGTGGAGATATCCTTTAATAGAAATAGGTGAAGGTCAAAAGCACAAAAAATTATTGAAATTGAGGAATCTAAGGATGACTCTTCCATCAAACTAATTAGATTAGTTAAAGAACCTTCTAGGTATTCTTATTTTGATATAGAATCATCTATAAATCTTGAAGGCCTAAATAATACCTCTTGAATCCTAAAACCAATTTACACTAAGACATATTCAAAAGAAAAAGAAAAGGCCAAAGATAATGATGGATATGATGAACCAGTCTAATCTGTGACCTTTTCTCAACTTCTTAATGTCTTAGAACCTAAATCATGAATAAAAAAACCCTAAAAGATTTTAATAAGAATTTCAAAATTGACATAAGTTCTATGAAAGAAGATTTCTATTCAAAGAAATTTACTCTTCAAAGAACCTAGTTTCTTTCAAATTACCAAGGAAAGTCAAAGGATCAAATCCATGATTCTTGGTTCAAATTTATGAAATATTTCAAAACAAATATCCCTTCTTTGATTAGTTTGAAGCCTATGTTGTCGCCAAGCTAATTGATTATCCCTTTAATAGCTCCATAAATGTTAATAATAGGTGTTGACAGTGGAATCTGGTTTTGGACCAAACTCTAACCAATGATGACTAGTTCTTGGACCCCAAACTATTTCCCGATAGATCAAATGAGAGAAAAAGACAATAGAGAGAAAGGGGAGCAATGATGGACAATGGCAGGTAGTGTTTTTAACGTGGTTCAGCTAAATCTGGGTGGCACCACACCCTACATCCACAATGAAGTTCTATTAATTTAAGAGAAGTTTACAAAGCTTTGGCTAAGTTACTTCAGCCTTTTTTTCCCTTTTTTCCCCCTTCTTCCTCCTCTTCTAATAGTGATCTCCTATTTATAGAGGAAAAAGGGTTACATGTAATGATTACAAGTTACAATTTTGTTGCATCAAGAAATAAATGAACAAGACTCTATTGACTACTACAAATCAGCTGTTGTAGGCTACTTTCTACAAGATGGGCCTCTCTTGTCGGCTAGAATAGGGGCTTGATGCAGCCTGTCTGGAACTCCATCTCATGGAGCTTTTAGCCTTGGGGGATGCTTGGCTTTCATGAACCAAGATCTTTGGTGGGGGATCATTGCTATTCTTCAGGCAATGAAGACGGGCTTGAGGCTGGAGGGGCGAGCACGATCTTTATGCGAGCTGGGACTTGGTGGGGCAATTCATTGAACACATGAGCCAGGACCTCATGCACTCATCTTCAGAAAGCTGGATGTCCTCTAATGCTTACTTAGCTTCTGTTAGGACCTCAGTTTACTTCTGTGAGATCGATTTTCACCTATAACACAAGCCCCTAACTTTCATTTCGTTTCATGGACTAGGAGTTGTATCTTTTACTATTTTAGTTAAAGTTCTTTGTTCTACTGCATTGTCATTTCAATCTTTCAACCTTTCACTTTATTTGACTTTGGCCATACTTCTTTTTCTAACCTTGCCTTCTAGCTATTGGCATGGCAATTTGATTTTCTCAAGATCATTCAATCAAACACAATCTTTTGTCTGTTAGGTCATCCATTGAACCCAGATTAGTTTATGAAGCCTGAGAAGCTCTTCTTGCTTTTTCATGATCAGATGGAAGTATCAACTAAGCCCCTAAACATCTTTGCTGGTTCAACTTTTGATGAAGTGCTGAGCCGTGTATGGCCTGCTACATAGGACTTTGAGGCATGGATAGCATACTGCACATAGTTCCCATGCGTAGCTCTTTATGTTAGCCATAAGAGAGATCTTGTATAAATCTTGGATTATCTCTTCATGACTTTGTTATGATTTCCAGCCATGCCAGCTAGACTTTTGGTTCCTTTCTGAATTGCATGGGGTTTGGTCTAGGAGGAACTACTAGCTTAGGGGGTATAAGTAGGAGTAGTAGGCTCATTGGTTTTCTTTTTGGTGGGAGTTCATCTCCTAGTAGCTAGCTTTCTATTTTTAACTTCAGCTTTAGGCTCTATTGGCTTTTATTTTTGTATTTCCCTCCTCTGATGTAATTTTACCTCATTGAATGAGGCTGTTTTAATGTATAAGCTTTTCTACATAGCTCTTGGATGTTGTATTGGATGCTTTCTTCTGCTTTTGATGATAATGTACATTGCCGCAAATTAATGAAATGCTTGTTTGGCCAATCAGCCATAACTTTGGTGTAATGAACTTCACCATATGGTTGCCTTGATTAATGATAAGTAGAATTTGGCTAGGTCACATGCAAGTTGTGCCTAGAAAGATCTCACTAGTGAGCTATGAGCACTTGTTCACATGAGAGCTGTGATGAGTTTATAGTGTCTTTGTGCCTATGCGAGCTTTCTGAGCATTTTTATAGTGTCTCTGCACCTCAGCAAGATGATGGCTCTTTACTAGGTGAGATCACATATTAGTCAAATCTATACCATAACAATCTTATTACTTAGTGAAATAGCAATCTCGTTGCTTAGTCTTGTAATAATCTTGTTGCTTAGTGAAGTAGCAATCTCATTGCTCAATCCCGCAGCAATCTTATTGCTCGATGAGATAGCAATCTTATTGCTCAGTCCCACAATAATCTTGTTACTTAGTGTTAAATCTGTCCTTGATAGCAATCTTGTTGCTCAATCTCATAACAATCTCGTTGCTCGGTGAAGTAGCAATCTTGTTGCTTAGTCCCACAACAATCTTGTTGCTTAGTGAAACAACAATCTTGTTGATCAGGCTAGGGATTATATTCTTTTGCTCCTAGTTTAAGGGATATGGCTCGCTTTGGATGTATCAATGGGGTAGGCTTTGTGGCATCTCACCCTTGGATGTATCCATATGATGGCAAGGCAGAAGCTCGTCACTAGTTTGATAGCATTTATGGACTTTGGCCAATCAGTTGTAAATAATACTAAATCAACATAGAGTAACTCTTTTTTCATATGACATTCTACTGGATAATCTATACAAACATTTCAAGATTGTCATTGATCTTAAGAAAATATTATAGGATTAGAATATGGTTCTAATGGAGGGTTCTAGATCTCGATCAGTAGTTCACTAAGTTTGTTGAGCTTGTCATTTTGATGGTCTCACCATATATTCCTATAATTGGCCTCTTCTAATGAGGTCATCTATGACATCTCTTAGTGCCTAACATTTTGAGGTGGTATGTCTGACCTCATTGTGATAAGCGTAAAATCTACTCGGGTCTCTGCACCTAGTAGAAGCTCTCATGTCCCAAAATCTTCCTTAGCCTTTCTGTGGCAAAAATCCTATCTTGTGTAACTGACAGGATATTGTAGCTTTCAAAGTGACCTCTAGGTTGGGGTTGCTGAGGCTTTGCCTTCTTTGTGAGCTAAAGACTGGGGTTATGGCTGTGACTCTCATTGCTCCTCTTTTTGCTCATGGTGGGACCACTGGCGTCTACCCTGACTTAGGTTCTTTCATACTGAAGGTTTCCTCCTATCTTTTTTGTTTGGTAGCTCACTCATAAAATTCAGTGAGATCTCAAGCCAGGGGCTTGTAGAGGCTTTTGTACAGTTTCTCATCCTTGTAGAGTCCCACTGAGATTGCTAGTAAGATGTAAGATGGCAAGGAGGCATGAGCTACCTCTTTAATGCTTGATATTGGTTGACAAATCTCTTTTGGCATTCTTACTAACTATTGATGCTATGAGCCAAGAGGCTTCTAAACCATGCCCAAATGATACCTCCTAACATGGCAGGAAAAACACGACACTTGACCAGGGGGTCAACTGTTTGAAGATCCATTTGGACATTGAATGCAACAATATAGGTTGTTGTTTCCATCATACAGTGGGATCATGGGTGCTTTAAGCTTCTATGGAAGGGGTTGCATTTCGATTTCCATAGAGAACAGTGAACTTTCCTTGTAGCGAGGTTAGTTATTTTAAGATTGGGGGCATTCTTCTAGCTATTTTAGCTTTTGGAGGAATTGTTTCATTATTAGATCCTGAGCTTTAGATTGGGGGCTAGAGCTCTCAGCTTGCTATGAGCCCCTAGACCGTTGGTCATGGTCGTTATTACAAGTCTCATTACGAGCTTCTTCACGCACCTACTGGAGCAGTGCTATGATTTCTCCTTGCCTTTGTGCATCCTAGGCTTGCGCTTGTGCTAGCATTTTTATAGTTTCAGTCAACTCTATTACCGTGTCCTCTAGAGGTGGCTGAGGGGTTGTCTGCTAAACAGTTGGAGTGTTAGAACTCCTATTGACCCTTCCTCTCATCATTGTAGTTGGACAGAAGGATGATTCAGAAACAAATGGGCCCTCCTTCTAGTGCCAAAAATGTTGATAGTGAAATTTGGTTTTGGGCTAAGCTGCAGCCAATGGTGATCAGTTCTTGGACCTTGAACTGTTTGCTAGTAGATCAAATGAGAGAAGAAGACAATAGAGAGAAGGGGAGCAATAATAGACAATGGCAGGTAGTGTCTTTAACATGGTTCGGCTAAATCCAAGCAACATTGGACCCTATGTCCATGACAAAATTTTATTAATTTAAGAAAAGTTTACAGAGCTTTGGCTAAGTTACTTCAACCTCTTTTTCCCTCTTCTTTCTCCCTTCTTCCTCCTCTTCTATTAGTGATCTCCTATTTATAGAGGAAGAAGGGTTACATGCAATGATTACAAGTTACAATTTTGTTACATTAAGAAATAAATGAACAAGACATTATAGACTACTGCAAATTGACTATTATAGGCTAATTTCTATGGGATGGACCCCTCTTGTCAGCTAAAATATGGGCTTGACACAGGCCTATCTAGAACTCCTTCTCATGGAGCTTTTAGCCTTGGGGGATGCTTGGCTTTTATGAATCGAGATCCCTGGTGGGGGATCACTATTGTTCTTCAAGTAACGAAGATGGCTTTAGGCTGGAGGGGCAAGCTCGATCTTCATGTGAGTCGGGACTTGGTGAGCTAGGACTCAATGGGACAATTCATCGAACATGTAAGTCAAGACCTCACACACTCATCCCCAACATGCTAGATGTCCTCTAACATGTACTTAACTTTCACTGGGACCTCAGCCTACTTCTACAAGATCGATTTTCACCCATAATAATAGGAAATCTTGGACAACTAACAAAGGAGAGAAAATCATTTATGAGTTACCTCCTTAAAAATCCCTCTAAATAGAAACTAAAGATCCTAAAAACCCAATAATTGCAGCACCATTTAAGGTAAGAGATGTTGTAAAACCTATCTCCTCCAAAGATATATAATCTATTGTCAGTGAAATTTGGTTCTAGTCCAAACTCCAGCCAATGATGAATGGTTCTTAAACCCTAAACTATTTCCTTATGAATCATATGAGAGATAGAGGAGAGGAAAGGAGAATGCAGGAGACAGTAGGCTGTGTTTTTAACATGGTTCGGCTAAATCCAAATGGTACTGGACCTTACATCCATTGTGAAGTTTTATTGATTTTCAGGGAAAGTTTTATAGAGTTTTTTTTTTCTACTTATTGCTCTCCTCCCTCTCTTCTAACAATGATTTCCTATTTATAGAGGAAAGAGGGGTTACATGCAATGATTATAAGCTATAGTTCTGTTATATCAAGAAATAAATATAAAAGGTAGAAGAATTCCTACAATCCAACTGTTGCAGGCTACTTTTTGTGGGGTAGGCACCTCTTATCGGCTAAAAGCTGGCATAAGTCTGTCTAACACTCAGCCTTGCTAAGCTCTTGTCTGGGTGAGGTTCCATCCCCTCAATCTGAGATCAACTTGGTGTCCCTATTATTATTCACTTAGCAAGCTTGGTTTTGCTTCTCAGTGTGGCGAGTTCGAGCAGGATGGTCGATCACTTAACGAGCTGAGCTTCTTGTGATCTCGCTATATCACCATCTAAAGATAAGTGAGTTAGTGCCCACTGGATGTCTTCAGCGAGTTGGGTTACTTAGATTCTATTACATTCTTGCCGACTTGTTCTTTAAAGCTGATTTTTACTCATAACATAAGCCCCCAACTCTTAGTTTACTCTGCGGATTGGGAGTTGTAATTTTTTTGAGGCTTTGTCTGTACTTTTAGTCAAAGTCTTTGCCTGAGTAAATTGTTGTTTCAAATTTCATTTCTATTATTTCATTTTGCTTTAGACCATGCCTTTTTTTCTATTCGCAATCTTCACCTATTGGCATGGCAACCTTGTTTTTCTTGGACTGTTCGATCTAGAATAACCAGTTATCTATTGGGTCTTTCATTAAGCCCTGATTGGTTTATAAAGTGTGAGAAGCTTTTCTTGCTTCTTCGTGGGATGTCCTAATGGATGCTGTAGTAAAGTCCCCCATATTTTTGGTAATTTGGATTTCATTGAATCTTTTTGAGGCATGGATGGTCTGTTGTAGAATGTTTGGAGGCATGGATGGTCTGTCGCCTGTGACTTCTCCATAGAATCCATCTTGTGCGCTCCTGGAAAGTTTTGTGCAGATCTTGGATTGTTTCCTCCTAGTCTTTCCATAGAATCTAGCTCTGCCTTCCAGACTCTTGGTGCCTTTTTGAATGGCACAGGGTCTGGTCTAGAAGGAATCGTCAGAAGGATATAAGTAGGAGTAGTCAAGCTTGTTGGTCTTCCCGCTGGCAGAAGTCCATCTCCTAATAGTTGGCTTTCTATTTTAAGCTCTTTTGGCCTTTGTTTCTATGTTTCCCTCCTCTTATGTAATTCCACCTTATCTGAGTGAGGCCTTTTTAATGTATAAGCTTTTCTACACAGCTCTTGAATATTGTGTTGGATGCTTTGCATGCCACTGTATGTATATTTCTATAGATCAATAAAATGTCTTTTTGACCAATCGACCATAGCTTTAGTTCTTAGTTAGTTTTGTCATTTGATTGCCTTGGTTTGTAATGAGCAATAGTCAGGACACACATAAGCTACCTCTGGCAAGAGGTCGAATGTAAGCTGTGATCTTTTGGCCACATGTTAGCTATAGATACTTAGTTTCATGAGAGCTGCAATAAATTTATTTTAGCATCCTCACATTGTAGTGAGCTTGTAGCTCATTGCTGAATTTTTTATGCTAAATTCCACTTGTTCAATAGTGCTTCAGCACCTTAGTGAGCTATTGGCTCTTTAGCTGAATTTTGAGTGTATCATTAAAGTAGGCTTTGCATTGTCTCACCTACGTATATGTTTTTCTTATTGCAAGGTAGGCTTTGCACTATCTCACCCCCAAATGTGTTTTGATAGCGGGATGATAGCTTATCGCTAAGCAATATCACATACTCGTACCACAACAAGCTCGTTGCTTAGTCTTGTAGCAATCTTGTTGTTTAGTCCTACAACAATCTTGTTGCTCAGTGAGATAGCAATCTTAATGCTTAGCCTCACAATAATCTTATTGCTCAACAAGATAGCAATTTTGTTGCTCAGTGGTCATTTATAGAATTTGTCCTTGCCAATAATCTCATTGCTTAGTCTTGCAGCAATCCTATTACTCAGTGAGGTAGTAATCTTGTTGCTCAGCCTCCCAGCAATCTTGTCACTTAATGAGATAGTAATCTTGTTGCTCAAGCTGGGAATTATTCTCCTTTGTTCCCAATTCATGGGATATGGCTCGCTTTGGATGCGTCAATGGGGTGGGCTTCATGTCGTCTCACCCTCGGATGTAACCGTATGATGGTGAGGTGGAAGCTCATTGCTAACTTGATAACATTTCTGAATTTTGGGCAATCGGCTATGAATAAGATTGATTCAACATAAAGTGGTTCTCTTTCATACAACATTCTATTAGACAATTCATTCAAAGATTTCAAAATTGTCATTGATCTTGAGAAAATATTACAAGATTAGAATATGGTTCTAATGGAAGGCTCTGATTCTCAATTAGTGATTCATTGAGTCTGCTAAGCTTGTTGTCTTGATGGCCTCACCGTATAATCCTATAATTAGCCTTCTTTGATGAGGTCTTCTATGGCAACTCTTAGTGCCCAGCATTCTAAGGTGGAGTGCCTGACCTCGTTATGGTAGGCATAGAATTTGCTTAGGTCTCTAGACTTGGTAGGAGCTCTTATGGGTCTGGGCCTCCCAAAACCTTCTTTATGCCTTTCTGTGGCAAAAATCCTATCTTGTGTATTCAACAAGATATTGTAACTTTCGAAGTGACCTTTAGGTTAGGGCCGCTAAGGCTTCGCCTTCTTTGCGAGCTGAGAATTGGGGTCATGACTACAACTCTCATTACTCCTCTTTTGGCTCATGGTAGGGCCACTAGTATCCACCTTTTGCTTAGGTTCCTCCATTCTAAAGGTTTCTTCCTATCTTATTTGTTTGGTAGCTCACTTATAGAATTCAACGAGATCTCGAACCGGGGACCTGTAAAGGCTTTTGTATAGCTTCCTATCCTTGCGGAGTCCCGCTGAGATGGTTGTTAGGATGCGTTCCTTGGGAGGATTTTCCATCAAGTTGGCTTCATGCCCGAACCTAGTTACGTAGTCTTTCAATGATTCACCTTGTGCTAAAAGACCATTGTGAGATGGCAGGGACGCGTGAGCTACATCTTCAATGCTTGATATTAATCAACAAATTTCCTTTGGCATTCTTCCTAGTTGTTAACACTATGAGCCGAGAGGTTTCTAAACCACATTTAGGGTATACCTCCTAATGTGGCTAGAAAGACATGGCATTTGACCAAGGGGTCAATTATTTGAAGATCCATTTGGACATTGAATACATCCAAATGGTTCCTTGGGTTGCTATTCCCATCATATAGTAGGATCGCAGGCACCTTGAGCTTCTATGGAAGGGGCTACATTTTGATCTCCATAGAGAATAGTGAGCTCTCCTTGTAGCGAGGTTGGTTATTTTGAGATTGGGGATGCTCCTCTAGCTATTTTATCCTTTAGAGGATTTGCTTCATTATTGGATCCTAAGCTTTGGACTGGGGGCCAAAACTTTTAGCTTTCTATGAGCCCCTAGATCACTGGTTGCGGTGGTCCTAATGAGTCTCTTTTCGAGTTTCTTCATGCAACTATTGGAGCTACGCCATGATTTCTTCTTACCTTTGTGCATCTCGGGCTCATGCTTGTTCTAGTGCTTTAACAGTTTTAGCCAACTCTCTTACCATATCTTTAAGAGGCAGCTGAGGGGCTGCCGGTTGAATGGCCAAAGTGATGGAACTCCTGGTGGCCCTTCCCCTTGTTATCGATGCCAAACAGAGGGGTTAACTCAGAAACAGATGGGCCTTCCTTCTAGCACTAAAATATTGATAATGGAATTTGGTTCTGGTCAAAACTGTAGCCAACAATGAATGGTTCTTGAACCCCGAACTGTTTCCTTGTGAATCACATGAGATAAGGAAGAGAGGAAGGGAGAATGCAAGAGATAACAGGCAGTGTTTTTAACATGGTTCGTCTAAATCTAGATGACACCGAACCTTACGTCCATGGTGGAGTTTTATTAATTTTTAGGGAAAGTTTTACAGAGTTTTTTTTTTTTTTTTGCTTATTATTCTCCTCCCTCTCTTCTTATAATGATTTCCTATTTATAAAGGAAGGAGGAGTTACATGCAATGATTATAAGCTATAATTCTGTTACATCAAGAAATAAATGTGAAAGATAGAAAAAGTCTTACAATCCAGCTATTGTAGGCCACTTTTTGTGGGGTGGGCACCTCTTGTTGGCTATAAGTTGGCAAAAGTCTATCTAACACTCAGCCTTGTCGAGCTCTTGGCTGGGCGAGGTGCTCGTCCCTCGAGTAGAGACTGACTCAGGGTTACTATTGTCATTCGCTTAACGAGCTAGGTGCTACTTCTCAGTGTGGCGAGCTCGAGTAGTATGGTCGGTCGCTTGATGAGCAAGGCTTCTTGTGATCTCGTTGCATCATCATCTAGTGATAAGCAAGGTAATGCCCGCTAGATGTCTTCAACAAGTTAGGTTACTTAGATTCTGTTAGGTTCTTGCCAACTTATTCTTTAAAGCTAATTTTTACCCATAACACAATCTTTGATGGAACAAAATAACTATTCTAACAAATATCTCCAAACCTTAGGCCAATAGATCATGCTTGACAACCCATATCAAAGGGAAGAAACCCAAAAGAAACAAATAGGAGAATATTTGACTAACATACAAATAGAAAAACTCTTATTTAAACCTTATAAGATCCTTTAAGAAAGGCAAAAAGAGTTGCATTTTCCTAAGAAAATAGATCTCATAAATAGGATTGAAATAGCAAAATAAACCAAATAATAGAACATTTAGACAAAAAATTAGTCAAGTTTATGACAATACTAGAAATTCCTCCTCAAGATAATTCCAATAGAATCTAGGTCTTAGACAAAGCCTTTGAAGCCTTTCATAACTATGAGGAACCAAAAGTAGAAGCTATCATAATACTAGCAAATTAGATAGCACCTTAAAAGCTTTTCTATTCCAAGCCAAGCTTTCTAGATGAAATAGTTGAAGAAAAACCCCTTATAGTTTAAAATTCGTACAACAAAAACAATATCAATGAATGGAACATAGATGACAAATCAAAATATGAAATCCTTAACTTACTCCAATTGTTAGCCTAGATTACTCTTGTCATATATTTTCCTTAGTTTTAATGTTGAAAAACAAATTTATCTAATAATATGTTTTAGTGTTTTTGATTTGTTTTGTAGGTTAAAAAAATGATTCAAGAGATCCAAGATTAGTTTTAGGATTTATTTTATTTCAATAGGATCTTTTGTAAATAAGTTCAAATGATATTTGATCCAAATTTTTTAACAAAATTTAAACCACTTGAAGAAAATTATAAAACTATTTTTTAGTTCATGAATTGATTTGCACATTAATGCATTAAAGAACTTTTCAAAAATTCATATTGAAATCGAAGTTGCAATTGATTTATGAAACACAAATTGTTTTACTAAAAGTTAGGAAAAATGGCTACTTTGATGCAATAATCGATGCAAAAGCTGTGAATAACAGACTGTACTTTGATTATCACATTGATTAATTAGTTGTAAACACCTGTAATCAATGCAACAATTGATGAAGTGACTAAAAATTAGTTATTTTATTATAGATGGTTATAGTAGTTACTGATAAGTAGAAAATGTACCGGTAAAAATGATAGATTTTACTTTTTAAATAGTCACTAATCTATGGTTTTTGTTTGATTTTTCCCTTAGTTTGTTAGTTTAGTTCTAGTTACTGCTTTAGTTTGTTATTTGTATTTCAGGGTGGTGAAGAAGAGCTCCAAGAAGAAGAATAAAAGATGAAGAACAAAGCACACT
>JANHAO010022564.1:0-12164 GCA_026873985.1 Saraca asoca
TGGGATGCTACCAGTGAGCTTATGGAAGCTTTTGAACAAACAGTGCTATTTAGAGCATTTAACATCATATCTTGAGAAATCAACTATAAAGTTACTAGAAAATAAATCCGATGATCTAAGAATACTCACCAGGTCCAGAAGAGGCTACCCTCAGCTCGCCGCCGGCCGGAGTGATGCCGGAGACCCAGAAACCTCCCTTGGCCGAACCAGCCATAAAACAGGGGAAACAAGATAAAGGTGAGCTGTTACAACTTTCTTAAGCTTTAAATATACCAGAAAGAAGAAGAAAAGATGGCCACCATACCGAGGAGGTCAAACGACGGCCATGGACGGTAAAACTTGCCAGCTACCGCCGCCCTTTCCAGAACAAATGGACCAACGGAGAAGACGACAGGCTTCCATGGTTTTTTCAGCATCACACCAGCCTTGTGGAGGGGCCAGACTTGCTCCGACGTCGGGAAAGCCCGGAAACCTCCCGAACTTCCTACGGCGGACGAAGAAGAGAATACGGAGAAAGGAGGGGGCAAGGGGGCTGCTCGCGGGTTCCTTCTGGAAAAATCCCGAAACAAGGCCAAAATATCAGCCCCCCACGCCATCGGGAACCTGTTGAGCAGGTAACAGGCCATTTTTTCATTTTGGCCCAAACTTTCTCTTATTTCCAAATTTACCCCACCTGAAATCGAAACTTTTCAATTAAGTCCTTGTCAAAATTTTTAGTTTAGTCCTTTTAAATTTTAAATTTTATTTTCAATTTCCCTTTTTGTTTTTTTCTTAATTTTCAGGGTATTACAGGAAGATTGGACATTTAACTTATGGGTTGGTCATTTGAAAATCCATCTGGATATTAAATACATCTAGATGGTCATAGGGGTCATTGTCCCCATTGTATTGCGAGATCACGGAGGCCTTTAGTTTGCAAGGGAGAGGTTGCTTTTCTATCTCGCTGGTGAATGGAGTCCCCTCCTCATAGCAATCTTGGATATCTTGAGCTCAAGGGCATTCTTCTAGTTGTTTTACCCTTCAAAGGAGTTCTTCGACTATTGGGTCATGTACTTTAGACCATCGGTCGAAAGATCATTGGCCCTTGTTATTCTCCTGATCGTAGGCATAATAACTTGGGACGTGTCCTTGACTGGACCTGTCCAAGCCTCTTGTGCAATGCAAGCTCTTAGATCGCTAACCGCCATGGCTCTTATGGAGCCATTGAACTCTTGACCTTTCCTGTGAGCGAGAAGGATAAGCCATATTAAAGCTTTGGCCCTCTCTTGATACTATGACCTGAGCTTGTTTTTGTGCTCTTTAGGCTTGTCCCTGAGCTAACACTTTAACCATTTTGGCCATCTCTTTTACCATGCTTTTGTGCGCTTCCTGATGTTAACGCCAGGTCTAATCTCTATCAGCCTTAAGAGCAACAAGCTGGTGGGAGGTTGATGGTGCCATATTATTGATAGTGTCCATCACAGGGATGGCAGATACGCCTGTAACTGGGAAGGCTAAGCCCCTCAGTGATAACTCTCATTATTCTGCACGATTTTTGGGTTGGTTAGCGATAACATCAATAGTCCTAGTTACTTTTCCTCTTACCATTGCGACTGTTCAACGAATCATAGAAATAAAAGGAAAATAGTTTGGAGGTTCGGGGCCTTCCTTCTAGTGCCAAAATATTGACAGTAAAATCTGGTGCTGTGGACCCAAATCTTAGTTAACAACTGAAATGTGAGTTGCAAGCATGCGAACAGATAGGGAAGAAGAATGAAGAAGGAGAAAGGTGAGCACTAGTAGTGTTTCTATAATGGTTCGGCTAAAGCTAGTATGACCCCTACGTCCACGTTCATATTCGCCTTTAGGCAGTGGTTCTCACTATTCAGATGGATAGAGTTATAGTATATAAGATTTCCCTTAAGCCTTTCTCTCAATGTTTTAACAGAGCTTCCACTTTTTCTCTCAGAAGTCTCCTTTTTTATAATGGACTGACCCCCTATTTATAGAAGTAGGGGAGGTTATAATGGTAATTTCCTAATTTGTACATTAGTTACATCATTTAGTTATTTCGTATAGATAACTTAGACTCTATTTTATGAGGTCTGCAGGTGGGTGTCTCCCCTCAAGGGCTGGTTTGCTGGCTAGGAAGATATGCTCTTGACCACTAATTAGACCTGGCCGTACCTTGGGACTGGAGATCATTCATTTGATCGAGACGTGAGTCATGTGATTTGTGGCGCTATAGATCGATCCTAAGCTTGAGCTCACAAGGTGAGTGCTTTGGATGCAACTTACTCCTCTTGGTGGCCTGAGATCAGTTTCGCCTGGTAAGCACGGACTCCTGTCTCTAAGATTGTCTCGCACCCCATGCTTGCCATCAGCGAGCCAATGCCCCCTCTTTGCGAGCTTAACACTTCTGAGTGATCTAGAGCCTTCCTTAGTTGGACTCGTCTCATTGGGTCCACACAGGCCAATCTAACCAATACCAGAAACCACCTATAACAGCTTCTAAATACAATTTTCTAGAAAGACTTCTGCTTTACAAATTACAAAGAATCCAATCTATTTCAAAAGAGTATAAATTTTACATTTGTAAAAAAGGCAAGATCTCTATTTTTCGGGACCAATACAAGTGATATGATAGTTCATGTTTAATAGACATAATGATTCATGTATAAAAGACACGATAGTCCATGATCAAGGAAAATAGTGGTTCATGTTTAACAAACATGATAGTTTGTGTGCAAGTGACATGGCAGTTCATGTACAAAAGATATGATAGTTCATGTTTAATAGTCATGATGGTTTATGTACAAATGATATAATGATACATGATCAAGATATATGGTGGTTTGTGTTCAATAGACATGATGGTTTATGATCAATGGATGCGATGGTTCATATTTAATGGTCATGATGTCTCATATGTAAGAGACATGATGGTTCATAATTAAAGAGATGATAATTCATGTGCAAGGTACTAAATACTTTCATTTAACTCTTGAGTTATCTAATATATAAAACTATGAATTAAAGTACTTATACAGAAGTTTTGTATCTAATTTAGTGATAATGAAATCTATAAAAGACTATTTAAAATATAGTTAACTAGATGTGATAAAATAACATGGATATAATTTGTTATTCTTGATATATAAAAGGAAAGTCTATAAACATGATATATTTTATATGATTCTATTGAGACACTAAAGAATGACACAAGATAAGTTTGATTTTATAATGATGTCCTATGATTTGAGCATCAGAATTATATATATTCTATATATGGATGAACATCATGGAATTAATTATGTTTATATGTAAAGTATATACATATTAGTTATTGGGAAAATTTTATTTTGTGTGAATGATGTTAAAAAACTTCTTACCTTTAAGATATGATTTTGGTAAGGTAAATGTTATATTAGGAATAAAAATGCAAAGGCATAGTGGGGATTATCCATAGAGTTATTTCAATATTTGAGAAATTATTCAATTTTACAAACCAAGTGAAAAATTATTGAAAATTGATTTACTAAAATCATGAAGGTCTTTTACAAGTTTATCTCTTAGAGATAAGAATTCCCCTTATAAGTATTTCACACAATATTAAATTTCTTGTTCGATCAATTGTTTAAATTGATTAAGTTGATGCCATTGATGATTATATATGTACTAATTATGAGTATATGAGTACTTATGTTGTTTGCAAATTTCCAAAGGAACACAAATGTTCCAAATACTAATAATTAAAGAAGTCTTATGAGATGAAAACATAAATGCAAGTTAGGTAATCAACTAGTGATAATGACACAAAATTATTCTTGATAGAGGTGTCATTTCAAGAATGGACATTCGAAACTCATTTCTATGTGAATTTTTGATGATATAATTACAAAGCTATATGAAACTAGTATAAACTTGGTGGATTGGTAGATCTAGATTATTAAAAGGCTTATTAAATAGTTGGTGATGAAAATTTTTTCTTCTGAGAATGGGTTTAAAACCCTTGAGATCAGACACCAATAATGGGAATGTAATTTTGAATTAGTAACCTCCAATTACAAAGTTCAATGGGTAATAATAAGTTACTGATATATGCCTACTAGCACTAGCAAACTTACTCCACATGCTTGAAATTAACTAGTGCTATTCATTGCGTATAAATAGTTGTGTGAGTTTTGGACTCATTGTTAAGTTTTGATTAAATGTCTAAAATGATGAGGACATAAATGAAACTTCACATTTATAAACATTGAACTAGTGCTGCTTCAATAAGAGAATTGAGGTTTCTCTTGTAAATGTTTATAAATGTTAGGACCCAAATCTTTAGTTATGACTGACGTGAATATCAATTTCTGATTGATATCACTAGCTTCTAGCCTATTTCTACTAACCATTTTTGTTCATACTTGCATCAATATTTTTTAATCATATTTGCTTTAAGAAAAAGGAAGATACATTGAGATATAAACATAATTTTATAATTTACAAAGGCATTGCTCAAATAAGGCACATGCCTTTGGAAACATCATTGTTAGTGGTTTTACATCAAGTTTTCAAAAAAATAAGACCTAAGGGCCATCCTTTACACTACCCCAAATGTCCACTCAAGGGCAAGGTAAACCAAAAAGTTAGATATAAGGGTCCCATAATACGGATCTTGCCTTTTTTACGTTTATAAATTTTATACTTTTTAAGCTTAAGAGATTGGATTCTTGTTGCACAAGGTTTTTCAATAAAATTTCTATTGGAAGATAAGGATAATGTTGAAGTGATTGATATTGTTATGAATTGCACAAGGTTTTTCAATAAAATTTCTATTGGAAGATAAGGATAATATTGAAGTGACTGATATTGTTATGAATTCAATTATCAATTAATCAAATTGAACAATTCAGTTTATCAACTACCAAAATTTTAGTAATCAAAATTCAAAATATCAAAATGCAGTGCAACAATATAGCAGAATAATAGTAATGTAGAAAAGATAAACAAGAAACACTAAGATTTTAAAATGGTTTAACTTCACCTGAAATCACAAATGAAATCTACATCCACTGGATCTATCCCTAACTGAATGATCTCTTTTATTACAAAAATAGTTCTTTGACTAGGCTCCTGAATAGCTAGTTTACGATAAGATTTCACCGGGCTCTTGCCTAGCCTAGATACACTAATAATACACTTTCAGCTTAATTGTAATCAACCTTATAACTAATAGAAGATGCAAGGGAATATTAACCTCTTCCTTGTATTTCTAGTTCCTAATCAACCTTAGAAACCTAAAAAAAAAAAATAAACAAGATTTTGGTAAAAGAAAACAATACCAGACTTGAAATGAATATCTTAAGAAACTAATTGTATAACCTTCATATGATTTGATCCAAGCTTTTAATCAAATATTATTTTGAGAGGCTGAGTTAGATCAAATGAAGCATAAGAACTCTCTTTATTTTTCACACTCAAAATGATAGAGAATGATATGAAAAACTTATGTTGAAATAAGAGTGAGAGGATATTTATAGTTGCTGTAAATGACATTTGAAAATAACTGATTTTTAAGTCTTGAATTGATTCATAGTAGTTATAATTAACTAATCGATTTGTGAATCAATTCAACTTGTAAAAATCATGAAGAAATTCATGACCGAATCGATGCATGAATCGATTAACCCTCTGTGTAAAAAGATTTGTGAATCGATTGCTTAATCGATTTAGAATATTTTCAAATGTTTTAGTAAAAACATTTTTAAAAACTTTTCCTCATAAATTGATTTGAGAATTAATTTGAGTACATTCTGTAAGATTCTTTATATGAATCATTCACAAAGTGAAAAATAATTTTTTTATAAAAATTTAACTTGTGAGAATGCATTGAAAATATAGTTAGAAAATATTTGATTTAAACTTATTTCATTTGGTTTATTTTTACCTTAGATTAGCTATTTAAAAAAAATATTTGGATAAAAAATTGATTAGATTACACTTACAAAAGATCCTATAAGCATTAATAAACCCTAAGGCTAGGTTGGATCTCTTGATATCTTCAATGTCACTTGATTAACCTTAAGTTTACAAAACAAACAAATACTCAAAGTATATGGTTAACTGTGACATCAAATAAAATTATCTTTCAACATCAAAATTGAAGAATACATGATAGCTAGGCTAACAACCTCCCCTTTTTGATGGTGACATACAATTTTAGATAATCATCAAAATATGAATACAATCAAAATTTTAATGAGGATTTGTTGTCCCCCTTATCTAAATTTTATCCTTCTCCTTCAGTGATCTTATCTAAAATCTCATTTCTTCCCCTTTTGGCACATCAAAAAGCAATAATGCCTCATCATACAATAGGGATAAAGGGATTAAAAAATAATTTGTAACTTAATTATGGTATTAATTTCATTAATCTCCCCCTAAAATAGTGATTCTACTTAATTTTATACTAAATACATGAATCATTTTATTTTTGCATGTTTCAAGTCTTGAATCAATTCAGGAATCGATTTGGGGAGTTTGAATAACAATTTTAGAAATTTTGGAACAACCGAAAGTTTGAAAAATTTGAAGAATCAATTTGATCTGGATTGAATCAATTTGGACAGGATTGAATCGATTTTGAAATCAATTTGTTTAATGTGATAAAAATTTTCAAAAGAGTAAATTCTGCCTTGAAAGGTTGAAAAACTGTTTGAATTAGTTTGTAAATCGATTCATAGTTCAAAACTTGGAGTTGTAACTAGATTTAGAAACTTCCAGAAAACCTGGAAAAAATTAGAAACGATTTAGGATTCGATTCAGAAAGACTTGAACTCAGTTTTTATGCAGTTTTGTTCCAAAATTCTTGACATATCCTATATTGATCAACATCAAGCAACGTAATACCATTTTACCTTAAATTTTATAATGTGTACTTGCAAACCAAACTTAGAAAAACTTTAATGCTTAAGTTAGAATTTGCAAGATACAAATCAAATAGAAAACTTAACAACAAAAAAATATAGCAAGTTGGTCATTTTAGATCATTTTCCAAGAGGTCTAACATCCCTAATTCTCTTTGAATGAACACAAACCATTTTTCATCCAGAGGTTTTGTAAAAATATCAGCTAGTTGAAATTCAGTTTGTACAAACTCAATGGAGATGTCACCTCTTTGAACATGATCCCAAATAAAGTGATGTCTGATTTGAATATGTTTTATTTTTGAATGCATGATAAGATTCTTAGTTAGGTTAATAGCACTAGTGTTGTTACACAATATAGGAATTTTGTCAAAATTCAAGCCATAGTTTGATAGTTGTTGCTTTATCTAAAGGATTTGAGTACAACTTCCAGTTGCTATGTATTCTGCTTCAGCAGTTGATTGTGCAACATTATTTTGCTTTTTGCAGGACCAAGAGACTAGAGAGTGACCAATGAATTGGCATGCTCCACTAGTGTTTTTTCTATTAGTCTTATTACTTGCATAGTCTGCATCTGAATAATATATAAGGCTACAAGAATTTGATTTTGGATACCATAAGCCTAGATGTTTGTCCCTAAGAGATATCAAAAAATCATTTTCATAGCTGAAAAATATGATTCGTTTGGTTGTATTTGATATCTAGTACAGAGAAAGACACTAAGCATGATATCAGGCCTGCTTGTAGTGAAACAGAGTAGGCTTCCTATTATACCTCTAAATAAAGTAGGGTCAATAGGTTTACCTTTTACATTAGAATCTAGCTTAAGAACTAGACTCATAGAAGTTCCAATAGGCTTACAACTATCAAACTTGAATCTCTTTAGCAATTCCACTATGTAGTTTGTTTGACTTAGGAATGTTCCATTTGAGCTTTGTTTAATTTGTAGTCCAAGGAAAAAGGTTAAGTCTCCCATCATGGACATTTCGAATTTATTCTCTATTAATTTTGAAAATTCTCCACACAAGGAATCATTAGTAGAACCAAAGATTATATCATCAACATACACTTGAACAAGTAAAATATGTTTTTCCTTATCGTTTATGAAAAGTTTTATATTAACTTTTCTTCTTCTAAAACCTTTTTGAATAAAAAACTTGCTTAATCTGTCACACCAAGCTCTAGGAGCTTGTTTTAAACCATATAAGGCTTTTTGAAGCTTATAAACATAATCTGGATGGAGGTGATCCTCAAAACTAGGAGGTTGTTGAACATACACCTATTCCGATATGTAACTATTTTGAAAAGCACTTTTCATACCCATTTGATAAAGTTTAAAATCTTTTGAATAAGAGTATGCCAATAACATCCTTATGGGTTCTAATCTAGCTACTGGACCAAAGGTTTCATCATAATTGATACCTTCCTCTTGATTATAACCTTTTGCAACTAAACGAGCTTTATTTCTAATGATTACTCCATTTTCATCTAGTTTAGTCCTAAAAACCTGGCGTGTTCTTATAATAGAATGATTATTTGGTTTTGGTACAAGAGTACAAAATTGATTTCTTTTAAATTGATTCAACTCTTTATGCATTGCCAAAACTTAATTTTTCATCTATTAAGGCTTCATTAATATTTTAAGGTTCAAACAGAGACCCAAACACTGAGTGATTGCAAAAGTTTTTAAATTGCTACATGTTACCCGTTGTGATGTTTCTCCAATGATTTGATCCTTTGGATGGCTTTGCATGAACTTCCATTATTTTGGAGTGCAGGGTTCTGAAGTGTCCAATCTAGCAGAGTCATCCTCTTTTTGTTCTACATTTGATTTCTCTGATTGATTTCCTTGCTAGTTTATATTTGTGTCAGAGAATAGTGGATTTTCCTGCTCCTTCTCTTCCTCTATAGATCTGTCAACATTTAAGGGAGATTTATCAAAAACAACATGTCCAAATTCTTCAATCTTCAAAGTCCTTTTGTTAAAGATATGAAAGGCTTTGTTAGATGAAGAATATCCAATAAAAATTCCTTCATCAGATTTAGCATCAAATTTATCTAAATTATCTTTACCATTGTTGTGAATGAAGCACTTACAACCAAAAACATGTAGATGTGATATGTTAGGCTTCGTTCCATAATAGAGTTCATAACGAGGCTTTGTTTAAAATAAGTCTAATTAGAACTCTATTCAATACATAGTATGCAGTGTTTACTGTATCAGCCTAAAAGGTTTTTGGAAGGGGACTTTTTGTTAATATGGTTCTAGCTATCTCTTCCAAGCATCTATTTTTCCTCTCAACAACACCATTCTGTTAAGGGTTTCTAAGTGTTGAGAAGCTATGATTTATACCATTTGCCTTACAAAAACTAATAAAGTCCTTATTTTCAAACTCTCCTCTATGATCACTTCTGATATTTAAAATGGAATAACCTTTTTGGTTTTGAATCACATTTGCCAACCTTTTAAAAGCTTCAAATGTGTCATTTTTGTGGGATAAAAATATGGTCCATGTAAACCTTGAATAATTATCTACAATCACAAGAATATAGAGGTTACCTCTATAACTTTTGGTTTTAGATGGACCAATCAAGTCCATGTGAAGTAAATCAAGAGGTTTTACAGTTGAAACAATGTTTTTAGATTTGAATGAGGACTTTACTTGCTTTCCTTTCTGGCATGCATCACATATTCTATCCATGGTGTAATTCAATTTTGGTAGTCCCAGCACTAAGTCCTTTTTAGATATTTTTCCAATGATATCCATGCTGGTGTGTCTAAGTTTTTTATGCCAAATCCATGAGTCCTCATTTATACTAATCAAGCAAGTGGAATCTAAGTTTGATTCTAAGTCTAGATCTATCATATAGATATTGTTAATCCTACTACCTTCCAGCTTAACTTGTTTGTCATTGTTTTTTATGACTAAGCATTTATTAGACTTAAAGATTACTTGGTTTCCTTTGTCACAAAACTGGCTAATACCAAGTAGGATATGCTTAAGGCCTTCTACAAACAAAACATTATCAATCAAACAATTAGGCAATTTACCAACCTTACCAATTCCTTTGACTTTACCTTTACCAATATCACCAAAAGTAACTTTACCTCTTATTATGTGTGTGAGAGAGATAAACTTATCCTTGTTTTCTATCATATGTTGTGAATATCTACTATCCAAAAACCATAGATTACTCTTGTGTCTCCCATATACCTATAAATCAAGAATTACATTTGCATTTGTGGTACCCAGAAAATCTTGGGTTTAAAAGTGTTAGCAGACATAACAAAATTTCTGATAGAAGTAAGTGATTTTGGTATCCAAACCAGTTTCTTATTGCATTTCAGTTTATATGTATTATTTTTATAAGGATAATGCTTAATATGGTGCCCCTTTTGATTGCAATAAAAGCATGTAATATAACTGAATTTTTTATAAGACTTGACAGCTCTAGAATTTTTCCTTGATCTTCTTTTGGTTTGCTGTCTAAATCCTAAACCAAATTTGTCTTAAGAACTAATTTGATTTTTTAGCATATCATTCAGTTTCATTTTGCCATTTGTGAAACCATGTAAAGCCTTGGTCAATATGTTTATCTTGGATTTGTAAATTTCACATTGATCACAAGCTTTGTTTTCACTTAAAATTTTTTTAGCCAAATCATATCGCTCATTTTTCTCTTTTTCAATCTACTGAATTTTTTCAAATAAGGCTTCTTTTTCTACTTTAGCATGTTTCAAATCTTTCTTAGCCTTCTTCAAAACATCATATAACTTTTCATACAAATCATCGATTTGATCATCATCAGTAGAGTTAGATTCATTATGACTAGAATAGACATCAATGGAATTAAGCTCATCTCTAGAGTAGAAAAAGGATTGGTTTCTAAATACCTCATCTTCATCATTAATTTTGGCTATGAGGCAGAGAAGTGCCTCTTCTTCAATTTCTTCTTCTTCATCTCTAGATTCAGCTTCTTCATCATCCAAAAATGTTAAATAACCTTTCTTGAAAGTAAATTTTCTTTTCTTTCTCTCATTCTCAAGTTGTTTCTTCAGGAAAATTGGATAATTTGGTTTGAAGTGTCCCGATTTTTTGCATTCAAAGCAAGTAGGGGTGTATAAGGAACTCTTTTGCTCATTTTTGCTTTAATTCCTCTTTTGTGGAACTGGTTTCCTTTTTTCCTTATTCCTTTTTTCTCTTAATAATTTCTATAACTTTTTTCTTAGGAGTGCCATTTGGTCTTTCTCATCAACTTCTTCATCAATTTCAGACATGTTATCATCTATTTTAAAAGATTTTGTAGCCTTAAGTGCCAGATTTTTCTTCTTTTTCTTATCACCATTTTTCCTATATCTCTTTAGCTCTAATTTATGTTCTTCTAAATTTCCATAGAGCTTCTGGATTGTTAGTATCCCCATCTTCAGTGATTCCTTTATGGTTGTCACCCTTGGCTGCTATTCTTCAGTGAGAGATCTTAGGATTTTAAGGACCAAGTCTGCATTATCAAAACTTCTTCCAAGTAACAAGAGTTAGTTAGTTATGGCAGTGAATCTTTCAATTAAATCTCTAATTGATTCATCCTTTTCCATCTTAAACATTTCATATTCAAATACTAAAACATGTACCTTAGATGTTTTAACCTGTGTGGTTCCTACATGTGCTATTTCTAAGGTGTCCCTAATCTATTTAGTAGCAGTGTAATTTGAAATCCTTTCATATTCATTTAGGGAAAGTAAGTTGGAAATAATGCACTTAATTTAGAGGCAAGAAGGTGCTTATTTCTTTCCTCTTCTATCCATAAGGACTTAGGCTTAGGTTTAACAGCTCCAGTTATGAGTGTTTTATAAGCTCCCAGCAGATATTGTCTGCTCTAGGGTCACACCCCTCACAGTTTTAAAATACGTTTGCAAGGTGACGACATTTCTCCCTTATAAGGACCTTTCCCTGTCCAGACTTAGTCGATGTGGGACGCTGAGGCGTAACTCCTTACATCCCTCCCGACCCAATGACCAGAGGCCTGATCCAGCTCTGATACCACTATAAGGTCCCAGCAGATATTGTCTGCTCTGGGGTCACACCCCTTATGGTTTTAAAACACGTCTGCAAGATGAGGACATTCCTCCCTTATAAGAACCTTTCCCCATCCAGACTTAGTCGATATGGGATGTTGGGGCATAACTCCTTACATCTACTGAGTTGGGTAGAACCATAGGGGGCAGAACTTTTTAAAAATTTTCTAAGTAAAACACACCCATGGCTGAAC
>JANHAO010022565.1:0-12160 GCA_026873985.1 Saraca asoca
CAAATCTGAGGAAGCCAAGTGAAGGGGAACTGATTGTGAGGCTGGGTAACGGGGACAAAGTACAAGTTGAACAAATTGGAGTTATCAGATTTCTGGTAAAAAAATACAACGATATTCCCAAGTTATACTACATGTAAAATACTACTTGGCTAACAAAAAATAATAATAATACTACTTGTGCATTTTTTTAACAGTATAAAATATACATAAATTGAAAACATAATAATATCCGAAATCAAATTGCCCTGTAAATTATCACACATAAAGTTCAGACCAGGCTGATTGAATTTAAATATCACCGCACGTCAGTTTGTAACTAATCAAGCTTTTACTATTTATTAATTTACTCTTATTCACTTTAAAAAAAAAAAATCAAACAAAACATTCCCTATAAAAAAAAATTGCAAGAAAAAGTACACCAATTCAAATAACTCCAGTGAAAGGCATCGCGTAACTGACTCACACTGACGTAGCTATTAGCTAATTATTACTAACGTACCTTTCCAGCATCTTGCCAAGTCACACCGGTGAGCCACTCAACGGCGAGAGCACCTAGCGTAGCCAACATGGCCCACCGGCCATGGATGAGCTCGCACTCACGGAATCGCTGCAACCCGAATACCTCACTGTACGGCTGAAACGGCGTCGATTTAACATCCGAAGTCTCGGTTCGTGTCCCAATCGCCGGCAACGTTCTTCGCCAGGTTCTGGTCCACAGAGTCCAGCTAGAACTGTAAGTACTCCGCCGGTTTCCCCAACCCGAACGGGTCGAACCCGTAATCACCCACTAGACTTCCGTCCAGCCATTCCGGAGCCTTCCCTCCCGGGTACCATAGCGGACGATCCGAATTCGGCTTCGCTGACTTCTTTGGTGGGCTTTTCTTTGTACCGAATCCGAATCTGCTTGGAACCGACCCGAATTGGAGTAAACATCAGGTAGGCGGGTTCCGATGAAGGTGGATGTAGCTGCGGCTGATGAGGCGGCGGCCATGGCTGTGTCCTAACGTGCGCCGGTGGTCCTTGAGGATGAAGAGAATTGGAATGGGAAATTAGCTGTTCATGTGTTATCAAAATCAAACAGAAATGTCGAACTCACCAATAGGCCTGGCCCAGCATTTTGAAACGAATATTGCCGATAGCCCAGTATTCAGGCCTAATAAGACACTACCAGCCCGAATCTCAACAATTGAGGCCCTGTGACACAACAAGGTCCTCTTAAAAAAAAAGTTATAATTTATTTTTTATAGTTACGATTTTATATAAAAGATTATAACATTTCATCGTACTAATCATCATAAAAAATAAATTATAATTTTTTATATAAAATCTTATAGTTTTTATAAAATATCGTAATTTTATAAATAATTTATATATAATAAATATATAAAAATTATAATTTCATTAATTAAAGTGGTACAATTATAAATTTTTTTATTTTTATATGAAAATTATTATTATTGATAAAAAATTATAAAAATAAAATGATAAAAAATTCTTATTGTATTATATGACATACAACAAAAATAAATTTATACCATAGAATTTTTCGTAATTAATAACCCACGAAATAGCAAATATCTTCGACCTCAACCACCGGCTGTAGTTGGTAAAAGCAATATCTTAGGTTGACTCGTGCGGCTGCAAAGACTCAACAAGGTTACCGGCTGTTCCAGTTACTCGTTACTCATCGTACTCTCTTTCTTTTGTTTGTAACCTTTCTTCTTTCTGCGTTTGGTACCATCTTAGCTTTGATTCTCTGTTTCCTGTTTGGTTCTGTTCTCTTTTGCTCTCTTCTTTCCTCCCGTCAAAAGGTAACCCTGTTTTTCTTCATATATCTGTTCTTTTTTTTTAAAAAAAAAAAAAAACCTGGGTTTGAATTTTTTGTTTGGTAGCTGAGTAAAATTCAACTGCAAATTTCAAAGCTGAATTATTTTTCGTAATATTATTTCTGTAGAAATTGAGAAGTAATTAAGAAAAAAATGAAACTTGAACTGAGCTACATGGGATCTGGTTTTGTTATTTTTTTTTTTATTTTCGTCTAACTTTATTTTTCTGTAAGAACATATCAAATATCAAGAGAAGGAAAATGAATATATCCGTTGCTCTAACTCTACTGCTTCCATTTCAAAGCATGTAAGTTGATAACATTTATGTGCTTTTGGGAGTTGATTATTGTAAATGTTTTTGACTGATTATCTCTATGTATTGTTCTATCCCAAAAAAAAAAAAAAAAAAACCCTAAAAAGAGTGAGTCTTGGAATTGGATGTTGCTGCACGTATGTCTAATGCACTAAAAACTTATCAATTTGTGTGTGTTGGTAGACAAGTAACATGAAGTATTAGTTGACCTGAGCGGTGCATTTACCCGCAATGTATTGGACCCAGTTTGATACCCCATAAACTTATGAATTTATGATTGTTCACTGTTTTCAATCTCTTCGGCATTTACTCTGAATTTGAAAGTTTTCTTTTCAGCCATAGACCGCCTTCATAAAGGGAATTAGACAATGAGGACTGCCAAGGGGAAAGGAGCAGCGAGGATCACAAAGGAAGCATTGAAGCCTGCTGAAGACCGGTTAGTGTCCATTTCATATTTTGCATTAAACTTGATATAATTAAAGGGGTATTTTGATTTTTGAATGTGACTTTTTTACTTCCTTGTATATAAGGATGTTGGTTTCCTGGTAATCTGGTTATGTATGAAAATTCTAGTAATATCTGATTTCACAAACTTGATGGTGCAAACAGCTATTACAGTAATAGTGTAGTGATGGAACATATATATCTCTATTGTTTTCAGAAAGGTTGGAAAGCGAAAGGCTCCTGCTAAGCCTAGCAAACAGCCGGCGAAGAAGGAGAAGATGACCAAGAAGGACAAGAAAGATCCTAACAAACCAAAAAGACCACCCACTGCTTTCTTTGTGTTCCTGTTTGTATCTTTGTCTTTGAAACCTTTCTCTAATATCTCCTTTGAGAAGATTCTCTGATCCATTTCCTACTCTATGTGATAGTGAGGAGTTCAGGAAGACTTTTAAAGCAGAAAATCCCAATGTGAAGGCTGTATCAGCAGTAAGTAACTTTGATGAAATATCATCGTTTATTACAATAAAATTAAATTTTATTGTATGCTGATTTATGTTCAAAATAAGCATCTCAGTGTTCTGTTGTGTTCTCTGATTGAAGGTTGGGAAAGCTGGAGGAGAGAAATGGAAATCCCTGACTGAGGCTGTAAGTACTTTGATCTTTAATACATAATGAGATGTATTCATCTGTTGGATTTCTTTGTTGTTCATTTTGTGTTTAGATGTTTTAAAATATAAAGTCAAACAGTAATTTCTTGTCAAATACATTTAAGTATATTGTGCTTTTATTGAATTCCTGTTTCTCTGTACCTCATGACTTGAGTGTATCAAACACAGTATTAATTTTGTAATTGATTCTGTCTTGTCTATTTGATTTGGAAGGAGAAAGCTCCGTATGAAGCCAAAGCTGCAAAAAGGAAGGCTGAGTATGAAAAGCTTATGAACTCATATAATAAAAAGCAGGTGAGCACCTCATGGCTGCTATTCAGCTGTATGCGGTTATGTTGTGCTTCAATTTTTGTCAAAAAAATAAGGCTGAGTATGAAGACCTTTTCATTGTATCTCACTTTTTGTCATATTACCAGGCAAGCTCGGCAGATGATGGAGATGAGGAATCTGATAGGTCAAAATCTGAAGTGAATGATGAAGAGGATGAAGCCAGTGCAGAGGTAGTCCCACTTTTTTCCTCATATATTTTTGGCACTAGCTCATTTAACATTAGTTTTTTTATCTGTCATGTCTCTTTGGCTCATGTTAAGAAGGGTATGAAGCCATCGGTGCTGGATTTTGTCCTCTGTAAAAGAACTTAGTATTTATTATTGTGATGAAGAAAGCATAAAAATGTTCTTTCTTTTTCTCTTGCTTTTCCCTTTTTGTGCAGGAGGAGCACCAGGAAGAGGAGGATGAGGAAGAGGAAGAAGAGGATGATGATGATGACTGAGTTGGTGCTTATAACTTGGATTGCAATGGTACATTTGTGGGAAGCTTTTATATTTTCTGTCTGTGCCAACTAAGGCTATTTTGGTGTTTGTTCATGTAGACAACAATGTCTTCTGCTGCTTGCTAAGTAACTTGTCAGCCGCTACTTGAGCTTCCCTCAGTCGTTAGTTATTGTATTTTAAGTTCTGTTTTGTGCATTTCAGCCTTAAATGTGTTGGCTATAAGTAATATAATTCAGTTTTTGTCAAGGAATTGGCATAATTATATGTAGCGCAAGCCTGTGACTATCATGTACATAAGGAACTCGGTTGTATGAATGAAGTCATCATTCCCAACTCATTTCCTTGGTTGTTCAATGAAGTGCTTTAGGCAAATTTAGGTCAAAAGGTTTTTTTTTTTTCCTCTAACTTTCATTCAAGTTTCAATTTTGTCTCATAACTTTTATTTGGTCATTTTTACCTTTTGACTTTAAGAAACGAAATAATATTAGACATCTATTAATAGAGTTTGTTAGAATGAAGAAAAAAAATCTAAAAAAACCTAAAATAATAGTGGTTTCTATATAAGATTATGTATTAAAAAGTATTTGTGTTGTAGGAATGTCTGGAAATTCTATGGTGCAAAAATAATGTTATGTGTGTGAAATATAAATTTTAATGTTTTTAATGGTATTAAAACATAATTTTGTTTAATGACAAAAGAGTTTTAATGAATCAAAAGTAATTTATCACATTAGCTCCATTTAGAATGAAATATTGTCACATTAAATTCTTTGATCATTCTAACAAATTTTATTAACAAAAGTTGAAATAAAGTTAGCGGATAAAATTGAAATTAAGTTAAAATTTGAAAGCAAAAACTACATTTTGGTCTATAAATTTATGATAAACCATTCATTTCTCATATATTTCACAATCTTGTGCTCATGACCAAATTTACTTATATATTTTTCATTTGACAATTTGTATAAGTAGCGTTGCCCAGAGCAAGAACAGTGACTTCATCTTAGATAAATATTTTATGACTAAAACATTATTTTAGTTTCTCACATATACAATTTTTTTTTAAATTTGATTCTTGACAGATTTAAATTGATTCAATTAAATTTATTTATTTCTAATTTTGTTAAGAAAATTTAGGATGTAGAAGCTTAAAACCTAATGTAATACTCTCCAATACTTATATGATATTTTTTAAAAGAAAAGACATAAAATAATCACTTTAATTTATTTTTTTATTATTTAATATAATATTTTAATATACATTGTCATTTAATCTTTTTATATAAATTATATTAATGTCTATACAAGTAGTGGAATACATTACATCAAATTTTAGATTTCTAAATTAAAATTAATACAGACTAAAGTAAATGAGACTTTATTGAAGAAAATTGAATTTATTAAAAATTAAATTAAAAATAAAAATTAATACAGACTAAATTAAAAAAATTTCCATATGTGAAGGGTCAAAATAGTGTTTTGATCATGTTTAATGGAGGCTGGATGCACTAAACCAATCCACAATCAGAAACATATTTAATGGCTAAAACCAACTAAATCTATGATAAAGGAAACATAGTTCATGCATGTTAAAAAAAAAAAAAACCCAAAAAGACGTATGATGATAACCTTATTAACACCATCCTAAAATGTCAACAGCTTATTATTTAACTGTTTCGCATGTCCACACTGTTCCTTGCAAGGTCAGTGCAGATCTACAATACTGTAGGCCAAACTTCAAGCGGTGTGGAAATTTATAACTTAGTGCAACTTTGAAGCATATCTATCATTATCAGAATTGATGAACTATCTCGTACTATTTTCAAACAATTTAGCTCTAATTTAATTCTAATTGTAGTGAAATGGGTATAAAATTGAGCTGTAATTCAAGGTATCAAGTATTTACAGTGTAAAAAATCCCTGCACAATCTGAGAATCATAAATAAATCAAAGGTTTTAAGTTTAAATTAATTGCCTCTCACCAGCGGTGAGAATAAGACACAAACATAGGATCTGGAACAACAATAGGCAACTTTGCAATGTACATGAATAGCCTCTTCAAATTCTCCTTGGTGATTGAAGCCAAGTCATCTACCTCATTGCTGCTCATATACATCCAAAGGTCGCCAGAGTTTACTCTTTTAAGACTGTCCCGGCAGAAAGGACAAGATTGAGATCGTTCACGCCTAAACCAGATGAAGAAAAAAGACATGAAACATCCATCAACTAATAACAGAAATCTAAATGCAGAAATAGTAAGTGCTTACAAATAGATAGCAATGACTTACTATGGATAGCACAACTGTTTTCTTTGAAAACTAAGTAAATGGAGTGTAGTTTTGCTCAAATCTGTGGGACAACATAGCTTCCCTAAGAAGTAATGACGCACATACATCATTTCACGAAAATAGCGGCCTAGCATATGTGTTATAAAAATTATTTCACAAGAATGAATCTTTGGTATCTGCTTCCTACAAATTGACTGCTAAAAATTAGGCAACTGACATCTCAGCAAATATTGTTACACAATTTGGAACAAAAGACAGCATGAGATGTTCTTTAATTGTTTAACAATTTTGAAAGGAATGTAAAAACTACTTTCTCAAGTATTTACTGTAGGATTGCAAGGAGTATAACCCACAACCACAAAGACATGTCTGTGACGGTGAGTTTGACAACAGACCAACAGAAAAACCTTTCTCTGGTATTCAGTACTACTCTAGGCCTAAATTAAATACAATCTGTTCGGTTCTATTCTACCTTCCCAAACAATCCCAGACTGAACAAAAGATAGAATGAAGCTAAAGAAAGTCTAGCATTGAACCACAAAAAGAATAAATTCCTTTGGCATCAATTCAAATCCATTTAATGGTAAGTTAGTAACTCTAGATGATTATTTCATTGTTTAAACTTTATTACCATTTTATCCTTGCATGTATTGCTGTTCAAGGTTTTGGTGGCATGGTATATGATATGATCTATCATATTACTAAGAAAAACTAAATTTACGTCACAATCAGCTCACCAGTCTTGGTAGCATTTCAAACACAATGAGTGATTGCAATTGGGCAATACAACCTTGCTGTTCATCTCCATGCAAATACCACATTCTGCTTCTCTCTCTATATCAATTTCAGAGAGCTTTCCTTTGTTTAACACATCTTTTTGCTTATACTTAGTGGCACATAAATCTTTTTGTTTCCTTTCTTCCACATCAGTAATTCCTCTGGGGAGTTGCAATAAAGAGGGAAAGATCACACCTGTTATTAAAGAGTGTAAAAGCAATCACATTTTGCTTGTAAAACACATTTCTAAAGTAAATTAAAACCATCAAAATGCACCTTAAGAATAAATGGCATGGTTTCAAACCGTTGACTATGTTTAATATGACAATCCACTTACCATAGAAATCCTTCAGACTAGCTTTTTTTTCATAAATGGACATGGTTGTCTTCCCGTCCTGATATGCCTGTAACAAACCCAGTATTTATCACAATTAACAATATTGACAACAAAATGGTGGCATTGGTCTAAACAATTATGTTTGACAATGGACTATTGGTGACAGTTTTGGAGTAAGGGGAAGGCAATGCACCTTGTATATGAGAATTCTAAGCAACCCCAATGCTCCAGCAAGTTGGAAATCAGTCCACTGAACTAAATAAAGGAAAATCTGAGCAGCTGGGCTGTACGACAATCTCATTTGGAGGCAGGCGCCATCATCATCTCTTGGATAATTCGAAGCTCTATAAAATTATATTTTGCAAAATGAATTTGTGTTTTCTTTTGGTTGATAAAAGTGAAATATCGAAACATTAATGGGTGAGATTCATAAGATAAGCACTAAAAAGTCTCATAGATCAAAATATTGGAGTGAGTTTGGTATTTATTCTCTTCCATTACTTTTTGGTCCATGCATACGGGCTTAATTTATATATTCCATAAATGATCATGTCACTATTGAGTATGAACAATATTGAATGCTTGTTTCATCAGTTGATCTCAGCATGAGTAAACTGGGTAGACATAGATATTTTGATTCAGTCCATTTAAGAGAAAGAGTGGCGTAGCTGAACACGAAGGAAAATCACCAAATAACTGCAGTGCATAATCTCCTTCACAGTGGCAAAGTAAAGCTTACTAAGGAAGTCACACAAAGGCAAACCTTTCACCAGTCTTCTACAATGTTTATGACTTCAGATATTTGCTTTGTTCTTCTGCCACACCCCACCAGTCTTCTACTAGTTTTAGAAACATAACTTATAATACCGGCTTTAACATCATAGAATTCGTCAAAAATTGAAAGAAACAAACAAAAAAATAGAGAATGAAATCCCCAAAATGGGAATGATACTGCATATTGAATAAACAGAAGAAAGAAGTCTACAACTAATTAGCTCTAACTCAAGAGATGCCAACGATTATAACCCACAAATCATCTATGCAGAACATGAAAAAAACATCAATTTGCCATCTTTTTCAAAAAAACCCAGAGGTAACTTCATGGAGATAACATTCAAAATGACATAAATTCAACAGTACTAAAAACAATCACAAAAACACAGTAGTGAAAAAAGTAAACTTTTGTTTCCGTGTGTAATTATGTGAGATAAGGAAAGAGACAGAGACGCAGAGATGGAAAATTACAGGGTATTGGCGAACTGAATATCAGCTTCAAGAGCTTTGAGGGAATCCTTGAAAGACTTGCGCATTTCTCCTGTTTTTTCCTCCTTCGCCAAAATCCCATTCAACAGAATCTCTCAAACAACGGATTCTCACAAAACACTGCTAAACCGACAAAATCCCAAAATTTGCATGATCAGACTGTCCTCGGAAGAATAAAGAAGCATGAATTTTTTATACTGAAAATTCAGCGGTATTCTGTGAGTTGTAGTTTGAAGTGACTTTGTGGGGCTTACTCGGTTTTGGCTTGGAGCACACGTAACATTCACTATAAATTTGTCTGTCTCGGTTCTCCTCCTCATCTGGTGAAATTTGATTTTATAAATATCTTATATTTAATTAACCTAACCATAAGTTCAAGCAGGAAAAAGGAAAAAACCAAAATTGTCTGCAAAAATTCTGAAATTTGTTACTTGAAATTACGAAATTGTCGATTTCCCTTTTCGTCTCCTCGAGATTCATTCGTTCACGTTCATTTTTTTTTTTTTTTTTTGGTTTTGTTGCTAGCTTTTTGGCACTTTCCGATGCTGAACTCCCAGTGAGTGACGTCATAATCTTTTCATCTGTTTTTCTAATTTTATTTTTCATTTTTGTGTTTTGATTTAATTATATTTCAACGAGGAAATAAAAAAATTTTATTTAATTACTCAATGCTGTTTCGCGTCGAGCCGTCTCACTCCGGGTGGAGTAAACTCAGATCCATCAAAATATCATCCCTAATCTATAACCTAACATATATCACAAAACCATTTTTATTTCTAATTCAAAGATAGTGACTTACTGAAAAATTTCTTTTGAATGTATTTTTTTTTATTTGCATAATTGTACATGATTTTGTGCAATAGGCATTTCTTTTGTTAACTGTTGCCATTGAGACATGACACGTGGCAAACTTGAATAATTTAATCCAGCCGTTAGCGGTTTGCTTCTGTCTTTGCTGCTTGTTGGATTTTTCTGGAGCTTCTAGCAGCACTTGTTATCATTGGATACTGAAGTGGGCCCTCTCTGGCCCACTTCGATGGCCTAGCTGATACCAGATAAAAAATTAATACGATCTGTAAATATTAAAATTAGGAAATGGTCATTCAAATTGAATAATTTTCCCAATTAAAATGAGTGATAACATTCACACTCATTTTAATATATTTAATCTCACTATACTTAAATAATTTGTTCCAAATGAACCCACTTTTATTGGCTATATCTATTCTAAATAAGTGTAAAAGTGAGCGCACAATTTGATTGTATTTTTGAATTATATAGCAAAGGTAGAATTGTAAAATTTCAAAACTACTATGTTAAATAATTTGAGACTAAGTGTTTGATAATTGGTCCTTCAATGATTAAGGATTAGATTAATACTTAGACATCTGATTTGTCCACTAATGCCAATGCTTCGGTTAAGAGAACTATTATATAATAATAATAATTAGATTTGTATTGGGAATGGAACCTTTCCAGATAAGATTAGATGAGTGTCTGTCACACTACAAGTTCAAAACCTTATCCGATTGTTCCATCCGGTGCGGTGCAGTGCAGTTTTGTCCCTTCTTCTCACCAAAACAACCTATTTGCAATTTCAAAATCTGTGTGCAATGGAATAATGTATCAAATACAGATGAAATTTTAGTTTTCTTTGACCCTTTTCCTCTCTTAAAATATGCAATCTTAGTGCTCCCATTAATGATTTTGTTTGATATTACTAATTCTAAATTATAATTTCAACAAATTCCAAAAGTCTCTATACAAAATTTGTAATTTATAAATTATATAAATAGCATGGTTGAGCAGAGAACTTAATAGGGACAGAATGATCATGACCTTCAAAATTGTATTTGTATTATATAATTATGTAAAAAAAATTAAATGTTTTTTATATAAATGATTTGACCTTTAATTCTTCTCACTCTTTGTTTTCAAAATTTTAGACTAGACTCTGTTAGTAAATGACAAATTGAGACATTTTTATAAACCCCTGCGTCTATTTGTATATATAGTATTATAGTGATGTAAAAAGAAAATCACATGTTAGCATCATTTTAGATAAATATGAAATCTTAGAATGAAAATCATAGTAAATTTATGTAGATTCATGTCTGTTGTCTTTTTTGAGTCAGCCATCGATTTGAAGGAAAAATAAAAAATAAAAAACAAAAATTCCCGGCACCCATTGTTTTAGCAATCATCCCAAGGATTATTTGAGAAAGATTTGAAGGGTCCCATTGCTGCCATTGTTTAAGATTAGAAGAGGTCATTATTCCAGAGACTATATATTATGTCCCACCCATGAACTAGTTGGCTACAATTGCGTGACGGAGCTGATAAAGATGCATTATTATTGGTACTTTATTACAACATTTTCTTTCATTTTGAAAGTGAATCCAGAAAAGACAATGATTTGTCACATTATTTTAATCTAAAAGTATAATTGTTTGGCGCATGTCGGAGGACACGTCTCATTGTAAAAAAGTTAATTTCTCATACAAATAAATAAATATATAAAATAATTTTTTAACTAAATAAAATTAATTTAATTTAAATTATATCATGAGTTTAATTTTAATTTACTGATTATGCACAACCACCATATTAAATCAATGTATTTTAAGCATAGATGATAATTGGCTGTTCCTTGTGGATAAGACTTGGCCATTGACCACTGAGTCCTAACATATATTGCCACTTATCTAAATTGACCATTGGACAATTTGGTTTTTAGGATAATGACATCCCAACCCCTCTTTAGTCAAGGTCGTCATACCAAAAGGAAGCATCCCCATTGGCACAAGTTAACATAGACACTGAATTTTTTCAATTGTAAATTGAACTTTCTTCATGAAAATTATATCAATGAATCAATTACAAAATTTCTATAGTTAAAAACAAATACTTTGTCCCCTGGTCCCTGATCCAAAAAAGAAAAGAAAAGAAAGCAGATGCTTTGCCACTTGGAGCCTTCCTGAGGTTGCAAGCAGTTGCAGCATGTTGTCTGCAATACATATGAATTGAGAACCAAGCCAAATATTTACTATAATTCATGCCCCTCCGATTTTCTAGATTAAACAATGTGAGAGCAGATATTATTAGACGCTTGCTGCTCCAGCTACCAGCATGTCTATTTTGGCTAATCACATTTTCAGGCATCAACTTTGAGCAATGACCACAGGTTCATATCAGCGATAACACATCCTTAGTTCCAATTCTTCATCAGCTAGAGAGGATCCATATCATCAATTGAGATTTCTTTCGGAACCTTGAGATTTAATTGCTGGGTATCCCATCCGGCCTCGTTCAACTTTTGCATGAAATCCTCGAACCTGTTTTCCAATTCCACTAGGCTATCAGCTAGTTGATCACAAACAATATTTTTGCTATCCCAGTTCTCACTTAGCCAGAATGTCTGCCACACACTTCGCAGTACCGAGACACTCGTAGCTCCAACCTGTGGTAGGA
>JANHAO010022566.1:0-12162 GCA_026873985.1 Saraca asoca
AAATTCCAACGGAACCTTTCTGTTGGAATGCAATAAATAATCAAAATGCACCATTTTACTTAAGTGTGTTTTGAACATTCCAACGGAAATTCCAACGGCATTTTCCGTTGGAATTCAATAAATAATCAAAATGCGCCGTATTATTTAAGCGTGTTTTGATTATTCCAACAGAAAATTTTTAACAGAATATATCCGTTGAAATATTCCAACGGATACATGTCCGTTCTAATATCCGTCGGATTATTCCAACGGATACCCTATTCCGTTGGAATATTCCCATTTTCTGTTGAATTATTACAACGGACTGATAGTCCGTGGAAAAGTCCGTTGGAATAATCCAACTGAACTTATTCCGTTTGAAAATCCATTGGAATATTCTAACAGATAAAATCCATTGGAATATTCTGTTGGAAAATCGAGTTTTTCTTATAGTGCTTGCAGCGGCTTCTCCGTAAGAGACAACCCTGCCATTACAGTCTGAAATAGTGGGCACGACTGAAGCGGCCATTCCATCCAGTCCTCTCCCCAAGAGATGAAAAGTTGACAAAGGAAAGAGGAAGGTGTCTTCTCATGGCGACGATGGTGAGTTTGTCCTCCAACTGGTGGAACCCGGCTCCAAGATTGAGGGATATGCCTGGACTTTCATCTAAGGCATGAGTACAATTTTAGGGAAGAAGCAAAAGGTTAAGGTGCTCGAAGTTGAGGACTGCACCATAGGGAGGCTTCCGGGATACGCCGCTCATCATGGTCTCATGGTAAGCTTCAACCACTATTTTCAGTCTTTAACAGTTACTTCATAATTTTTAATTTGTGGCCTTTCTTTTTGTAGAATGTCTTGACACTGCTAAAGATCGAGGAGGTGCCATGAGTTCAAGAGGACAGGGAATCCTTGCTCGTGGATGAGCTTGTGGTTTTTGTGGCCAAAAATTTGTAGTGGCGTGAGAAGATAAAGGAGATGGAGGCCAAGTTTTCTGGTGAGGTGGCACATCACGAGGTAGCTGAGATTAATTTCAGGCTTGCTTTGAATGACCTGAGGAAGGCTATGATAGAGCTAGATGAGGTGAATGAGCATCTGCAGATGGCCAAAAGGGTCGTAAAAAATGCCATACATCAAGCAAAGTCCTCGGACCATCGGGCCGAAGCTGACGAGAAGGAGTTGGAGGCGGCGAGGAAAGAGCTCTGACTTGCCAAGGTAGAGATGTCTTCATGGTTTGTAGTTGCTGCTAGGGAGTTGAGGCAATAGACTTGCGAAGACTTCCTCTTCACCCTATGGGAGAAACATCCAGAGTTGGACCTTTCATTCTTTGGTCGACAAGGCATGGAGGTCATGAAATCTTTTAAGAGTGATGCCACTGAGGCCAGCCCCCGGGGTGAGGAACAAAGTGCTGACATAGGAGTTCTTCATAAGGAAGCTACTGCACCATCAACCGAGGCTCCTAATGACCCCACCCCTGATGCTCCTGAAACTTCGGCTCCTGAGGATGTAATTTTGAATTTTGTTTTCGTAGTCGATCTGTAATCTTTGGGTATAACGACCTTACTTATAAGATTTTGCAGTTTTGGTAATTTGAATGCTACAAGCTTATATTAATTGCTATCTTATGACGCACTAGGTTCCCCCTTCCTATAGACACTACTTCTTCCGAATCTAAAGGAATTGCATACAAATCTTAGGGGAATTATATACAAAATTTCCTGGGTGGCGGAATCTTCATGGATTCAAATATTTACTGGTAGTATTGGCATAGATGCCTGGCATTCCAAGCATGGGGGAATTCTTCTCCATTTAAATCCTCTAGGTGGTAGGCTCCATTTCTCACAATCCTTTTTATTAAGTATGGCCCTTCCCAATTCGTTCCTAAGGTCCCTTCGTTTGACTTGCGAGCTCCCGGCAGGATGAGGCATAGAACGAGGTCACCAGGCTTGAATCTCTGGATTTGTACTTTTCGATTGTAATACCTCACAACATGTTATTGATGTGTGATGATCCTGAAACCAGCTTTGTCCCTCGCTTCCTCCACAAGATCCAAACTTGCAGCGAGCAGTTGGTCGTTTTCTTTTAGGTTGAAGGTAATCCTTCGTTGGGTCGAGACTTCAAATTCTATAGGGATCATTGCTTCACATCCGTAGACCACCAAGAAGGGGGTTTCTCTCATGGAGCTATAGGGGGTTGTCTTGTAGGCCTATAGTACTGTCTGTAGCTCGTCCGTCCATGCTCCTTTCTTAGCCTCTAGTCTCATTTTCAAGATCTTTTAAATAAACTTATTCACAGCTTCTACTTGCCTGTTGCTTTAAGGGTGATCTACAGATGTGAAGCTCTTAATAATTTTGAAGTCATCATAAAACTTGACGAACTATTCACTGGTAAATTGGGTCCCATTATTGGTGATGATCTATTGAGGGACCCCATACCTGCAGATGATATTGTTCCAGATGAAATTCAGAACTTTGGAAGATGAGATCTCGGTGAGCTCCTTTACCTTAGCCCACTTTGTAAAGTAGTCTATGGCCATGATCACATATTTGTAATTGCCTCGTGCCTTTGGTAGCTGCCTAATCAAATTTATTCCCCAGATGGTGAATGGCCATGGACTTGTCATTTGCTTTAGGTAAGCTAGCGGAACCCGGGGCACTTTCACGAACCTCTGGCATTTATTGCATTTTTTAACGAGGTCTATTGCATCTTGTTTCATAGTTGGCTAGTAGAATCCCTGTCGAAGAGCTTTTTGTGCCAACGATAGCCCCTAAGCATGGTTTCCATAGTGTCCCACATGAATTTCTTCTAGAACAATGTCACAATCTTTGTTCTCTATGCACCTCAGGAGGGGGGTTGAGAACCCTCTTTTATAAAGAACATCGTCATAGATACAATACTTGGCTGCACGTGCTCGCAGGTGCTGTGCCTCGAGCTTGTTTTTCGGTAAGATTTCATCCTTTAGGTAATCAACGATGGGGTCCATCCAAGAGTCGGACCTTTCAACAGTCGCCATGATTTCATCCTAGTGTTTAATACTTGGGGACGAAACGAGTTCTACTGGGATTGATTCCACAAGATTCGGATCATTGATAGTGGACAATCAAGCCAGAGCATCAGTGTCAAGGTTCTAAGCTCGCGGAACCTGGATGATTCTGGATTGTTGAAAGGACCCTAGTAACCCTCAAACTTTTTGGAGATACTTCACCATCCTTTGCTCCCGGCCTGATACTCACATTTTATTTGACATACAATGAGTTAGGAATCACTGAATATTTTCAATCTTTCTGCCTGTACCTCCCTAGCTAATCACAAGCCCGCCAGCAAAGCTTCGTACTCGGCTTCGTTATTCGTGGCTTGGAATTTGACTCTTAAGGCATTGAAGATTTTGTGCCCTTCTAGGCTGACGAGGAGTTTTCCTGCACCAGACCTTTGGTCATTGGACGATCCGCCAATGAATAACTCCCACCATGGGGCTTCAGAGACTTCTGCTTTTTCTTGTATGGTGCCATGAATTCGGCAATAAAGTTAGCTAACGCTTGCCCCTTGATAGCCTTTCTGGGCTTATATTCAATGTCGAATTGAGCAAGCTCTATTGCCCATTTAAGTAGTCATCCAGAAGCGTCGATCTTTTACAGGATTTGCCTTAAGGGGTATTGCGTGAGGACTCTAATGCTCTGGGCTTGGAAGTAGGGCCGTAATTTCCTTGAAGCTATGACCAAGTAGTAGGTGAGCTTCTCTATAAGTGAATACCTTGTCTCCGCATCCAACAACCTCTTACTTATATAATAGATGGGAAACTGGATAGGCCCCTCTTCCCACGTCAGTGCTACGCTCAAGGCATGTTGAGATACTCCGAGATACATAGTCAATTTTTCACTTTCTTTTGGCTTAGAAAGGAGGGGTGCTTGATTGAGATAAGCTTTAAGCTCCTTAAATGCAACCTCACATTCCATGGTTCATTCAAACCTTTTTGCCTTCTTGAGGATGTTGAAGAAGGGGACACACTTGTCAATGGCTTTTGAAATGAATCGGCTGAGGGCAGTGACTTGGCCATTTAAGCTTTGGACGTCTTTTGGGTCGATGGGAGAGCGCATGTCGAGAAAAGCCCTAATCTTTTTCGAATTGGCTTCTATCCCTCGACTGTTGACAATGAAGCTGAGGAACTTACCCAAGGCTACCCCAAATGCACACTTGAGTGGATTCAGCTTCATCTGATACCTCCTCAAGGTTTGGAACACTTCATCCAAGTTACGGATGTGGTCGACGAGCTGTTTGGACTTTATAAGCATGTCGTCCACATATACCTCTATTATTTTGCCGATTTATTCGTGGAACATTCTGTTTACTAACCGCTGATAGGTTGCCCTCGCATTTTTAAGTCTGAAGGGCATCACCTTGTAGCAGTATAGTCCGCGGTCAGTGATGAATGAGGTATGTTCTTCATCCTATGTAGCCATCGGAATTTGATTATATCTCGAGTAGGTGTCCATGAAGCTGAGGAGCTCATGCCCCATTGTCGTGTCCACAACCTGATCTATCCTCGGTAGGGGGAAGCTGTCTTTCGGGCATGCCTTATTAAGGTCCGTGAAATCGATACATGTTCTCCATTTCCCATTCTTTTTCTTAACGAGGACGGGATTGGCTACCCAGGTGGGGTACTATGCTTCCTTAATGAAATTGTTGGCCAGGAACTTGTCCACCTCTTCTTTAAGAGCCGCGTAGCATTTGACGATCATTGGTCATCTTTTTTAGCAAACTGGCTTAGCCTGGGGATCTATGTTCAGTTGATGCAATATTATTCTCGAATCGATGCCTACCATATCTTCATAGTTCTAGGCAAAGACGTCCATGTTCACCTTAAGAAAATTTGCCAGCTACATCTATACTTCAGGTGGCAATTGCTTTCTCACCTTTAGGCACCTCTTCTCATCTAACTCACTTACCCGCACATCTTCCAAATCCTCAATTGGCCCGGTGGCTTATTCGGTATCCATCTCTCTGGGGTCAAGGTCATAAGCGACCCCTTTTACGCTCGTCGGGTAGGAGTCTCCCCCAGAAACTACATTCACCTTTTTCCCTTGCACCCCAAGCTTGATTGCTTCTTTGTAGCAATGATGGGCTACTTGCTGCTCTTCCCGAATGCATCCCACTCTGCTTGGAGTAGGAAATTTTATGGTAAGCATTCTGGTCGATGCTATCATGTCAAAATCATTCATGGCGGGCCGCCCTAGTACCATGTTGTAGGCAGAGGGATAGTCTATAATCAAGAAATCTGCCATAGTGGTGGCTTGTTGGTCTGAGTCTCCTATGGTGAGTGGGAGCTTAATTCATCCTACTAGAAGTATTCCATCTCCGATGAATCCATAAAGGGGTTCTGGTGATAGGTCTATCTGGTCCGTGCTTACACCCATCTGATCAAAACATGCTTTATACATTACATTGACGGAGCTTTCAGTATCTATCATTATCCTTCTCACCTCCATATTGTTGATTTTCGCCCGTATGAAGATGGCATCATTATGTGGGAAATGAACTCATGATGCACCCTTTTCCATGAATGAGATGTCATTTGTGACAGTTTTTGCCCTTTTTGCTTGTCTATCATTTTGCGCATGGTTGGTGACAAAGACATAGCCTGTCGCCCGCACATAACGATCGCGTGACTGATTCGGTCTGCCACCTATGTGAGGCCCATCATGTATGGTGAAGATGGTCCTCATGGAGGGTCTTTCCTCATTCTCAGGGGTCTGACGATGCTGCGTCGCATGCTGTTGAGGGTGCAAGGGCCACTGTCCTGGAGCTCTCACTAAGTATTCCCACAAATGACCTCTCTTGATCAGGTCCTCTATAGCGTCTTTCAACGCCCAACAATCTGACGTATTGTGCCCAACTTCGCTATGGTAGGTGCAGAATCTATTTCGATTTCTCTTATCCATAGGGGTCTTGATGGGCCTAGGTCGATCGAAGTCTTCGTTATCCCTCTCTGTCACGTAGATCCTATCTGGAGCATCTGACAAGATGGTATAGGTCTCATAGCGATGTTGAGGTTGATACGGCTTGCCTCCGGCTTTTTTCACGGTTTGGCCTCCCAAACCATCCTTTTGGCCTCTTCGATTATTCTCATTCCCACTTCTTTTCCCCCCTTAGAGGTATCTACTTCGTCTTTCTTCTTTGGCTTCTTCAGGCCAAAAGTCTCTTCCCAATGGATCTCATTAGTAGCCCGCTCGTAGAACTTGCCTAGGTTTTTGATAGAATATTTGTATATGTCTTCATACAGTTTCCTGTCTTTTCAGAGTCCGATAGAGATTGTAGTGAGGATACTCTTGACCGATGGCTGTCAACATTTCTAACCTCTTGTCGAAACCTTGCAATATAGTCCTTGAGCATTTCATCCTTTCGTTGGAAGACCGTAGCTAAATGACAGGAGGGGGTGAGTTTCCTCTTTAATGCCCTATATTGGTCAAGGAACTTGGTCTGGCATTCTTCCCAGCTCCTAATGCTGTGAGTCCGAAGACTTCTAAACCATGTCAATGGCATTTCCTCGAGTGTTCCTAGGAAGACTCGGCATTTCACCAGCAAATTGGAGGTTTGCAGATCCATTTGGACGTTGAAAGCATCTAGATGATTATAAGAATCACTATCCCCATTGTAGAGGGGGACGTTCAAAAATTTGAATCTGTGGGGAAAGGGCTCTGTCTCGATTTGGCAAGAGAGGAGAGTCCTTCCTTCATAGGACTCTCGATTTTCTCGAGAGGTAGAGTTCTTTTCTAACTATTCTATTCTTTGGAACAATTCCTTAACCTTTTGGTCTCAGGAATTCGATCGATAGTTACAGACTTTTTGGCTCTTTTCTTCCTACTTCCTGCGAGAATATCAATCGAAAGTTTTGCATTTCTGGCTGCATTCACAGTTAGACGAGCTGTGATCTGTTTCTTGATCACTATCAGTTCTATCTGAGCCTCCACTTCAATGTGATCTCTCTTCCTAGGCACCATCCTCCTCATCCTCTCAAATTTGGGGGATTTCGGACCTCAACCGTGAGTTAGAGGAGTGAAGTGAATGGGTTCGATGGCGTTCATCCCTAGTTTGTTGATTACACCGAGATCTCAGACGGTGATGTTCATTTTCGGAAGTGGCCACTCCCACTTGTCTTGGTTCACCTCAGGCGTGCACTTGGGATAGCACTCGAACCGTGTCGACCAATTCCTTCATGGTATTTTCTAGCACCTCCTGACGCCGGTTGACCGCTTCTTGTCACTGTTGCCAAATCTATATGTCACCAGCTTCCTGTGTTGTCAGTTGATGACAGACAAAGGGAGTCGCACCAGCATCGGGGGCTCCCGTCGGGTCAATTGCGTCTTGCTGTTGTATTTGGCCTTCAAGTCAGCCGATGGGAATTTTGGTACTCCTAATAGCTTTTCCCCTTGCCATTACTTCCAAAACGGCTTATCAGAGATCAAAAATGGGGAATATGCAGTGGGGGCCCTCCTTCTAGTGCCAAATATTGACACCAAAATTTGGTCAACTGGTTTCAGTTCAGCAACACCCTTGATTGCAAGTTAAAGAAAAGAAGAAATGGCAGGGAAGACCAAAAAAGAGGAAAAAAAAGCAATGACACCAAGAGTTTATTGTGATTCTACTAAATCCAGTTTTAGCCCCTATGTCCATGCTACTTTTCTATTATTTACTAATGGAAAGTCTTTATAGGGCTAGATTACAGTAGCTACAAGGCTTTCTTACAACAAGCAGTATGCTCTCTCACTATAAGTAAAGCTTCTACCAGTAAAGCTCAAGTTCTCTAAATTAGCAGAGTTTTTACATGTATATCTTTTTCTCTTTTACTCCCTCCTTTATGATGGTCCATCCCTTCTATTTATAGTAAGGGAGAAGGTTAAAAATGTAATTCCTTAAATAGCAGAATGATTACCTTCACCGCTTAGGGCATTAAATGCTTGCTGTTAGGCAATTAATGCTAGGCAAATCATTGTCAGACTTTCGGGGAACTGATGTGTAATTTTAGGGTTTGAGTCATCAGACTTGGGGATGTATTTTAGATTACTGACTGGGTTCCGTACGGGTGTCCGTTGGCAGCGAGCAGGTTGAAGAGGTCAGGGGCTGAGTAAGTGGGAAGTTCCAAGTGATCTCCTTTGTCTTCAGTGGATCATTGTCTCGGAGGTGTTGGTCTTGCTCGTTAAGGGTTTAGACCCTCCTTGGTGGATCGCGTCTTCTCAGCTGTGACTTGGCGAGGCATCCGTGGCTTTTGCTTGTTGTCTGGAGTCCTCGTTCAGTGGCATTGGACTCTTATCTGGGCCTCAACTTCGACTGATTGTGTTTTCTCTTGTACTTTAGTCTAGCCCAAACCTCGTATCCGAATAGCACCCATAACAAGTAGTCTTGAATTTACATCTAAAAACTTATGCTTAAAAAACCAAATATCCTAAATTTTGTAATTGATATGGGTGCAAACTCGACATAAAGTGGCTACTTTATTTTGGATCAATTAATAATTGACATGACATCATAGTTAATTATACTAGTTGCTTTATTTTTTATCAACTAATAATTAACATGACATCATAGTTAATTATGCAAAAAATTCTTAACATATTAAATTTGTGTGCCTTAAACATCATATTAAGTAAAAAAGGTATATGTGTCTAACTAGAAGAATAAAATGTATTTCCAATTGCCCTGCTTAGCTAAAAAAAAATTATAACTAGTATAATGTATAAAACATAGAACACAATATTTAATACAAAGGAAAAAAAAAACATATTAGGGTTATCTTCATTTTCTATAATAGAATTATATAGCACAACCCTTGATATTTCAACAAATCAAACATAAATATAAAAAGGGAAGAATAACATAAAATCTATCTTAAGATGTGCGGTACTAAATCAGAAAAAAAAATTCATCATACATACTAAGTAAATAATATATTATCATCAATAAAAATTAAAATACTACAATATTAATTAAACAAATAAAAAATTATATAAATTAATGATTGATTTAACCTATAAAATTACCTCACAAGGAATGTTTACACCAAATACAACTCAATAATATACTAGCAAATGGTGATGAAGAAAATTTTTTTGGACTAAAATGTAAATAAATAAAGAGTTTCTAGATAGATAAAAGTGCGGTGGGGTGTTTTCTACTATAAAAGGAAATAAGGGAAGGGGTATTTATACGAAATAATAGAAAATTTTAAATTAATTCTTTTAAATGGATACTGGCATATGAAAGGATGTTACAATATTTTTTTCTTAGACTCAGTAAATGTTCCTACAACCAAAATGTACACTTTTCAAGTTCAAAGGGATATAACATAGACCCGAGTGAATAGAGTGTATGGAAAATGTTGGTGTTACGAACTTTTACACTGTGCTGCATAGTGTGTGTCCGAGGAATAAGATAGCATTGGTGCTACCAATGTTTATCCTTTTGGCAACATTTACATTGCCTACGTTTTGCCATTGTCTACTGACCTTCTACTCAAGTGGACATCACATGAAGAATTAACTTGAAACTGGTATTAGAAAGGGAAATACTTTTCCATTCAGCTTTGAGTGGGGCAAAAAGCCCCATTGCTACCTTGTAGCTCTACCATTAGCAAACTAAATGTAGGGAGATGTTGGTCAACCTAAATGTTATGTGTATTTTTCGGACTGTACAAATGGGCTGGTAAAAGCCCAATAGACAAATCCAACTTATATGGATCTGGCTTCTCCAGGATTGAGGCAGTTGGACTAAGGCATCTAGTCAACAAATGTGTGCTTATGTCGCTGGTCAACATGGGTCAAAGCAGCGACCTCTGGTCATTGAGAACAAGGCTTAGCTCATAGATTGAAGCACGCCTCCCTAACTATCAATCCAGGGAAATCTATTTAGTTTCCTATCTTAATTGGAATCCATTATAACTATCATTCCTTATTTGTTATGTAATCCTAATTAAATCATGATATTTATTTCTTATAAATTTACATGCAAACTACAACTCCCTAACCATTATAAAAGATGATCAACAATCAATTATCAGATACAAAAATACTCAGTAAAAAGTAATAAAAAGCTATTACAAAAAATGGTGTAATTTAACGATGGTTACACAGTGTATATAGCAGTGGTTAGAATTGTCATGGAGTAAAATAGCAGTGACTATGGAATCCGCTAGAAAATACACTACTAAGTTGACCTTAACGATGGTTAAAAGGAATTGCTAGAAAGTGAAAAATTTTTGTATTATATTTTAAAATAAAAATTTCAATATAATTTAGCAGCGGTAAAGTTTTTTGTATTATGTTTTAAAATAAAACTTTTGATATAATTTAGCGGCAGTTAACTTAACCGTCGCTATGTTTTACATAAAAATTCTGGCATATTTTAGTGATAGTTACCTAAACCACCGTAATCTTTTTTATAAAAATAAATTAGCGTTGGTTGGTTAACTATTGCTATTTTTTGCATTCAGCTTTATTTTAGCGGTAGTTTTTTAGCCGTTGCTAAATTTTTGTAATTTTTTATAGATTTTTCAAGCCATTCAATCCTTATATTTTCATTAGTTAATGACACTAATTATCCCTGTAAAATATAAAAATAAACTCATAGTGCAAGAAAAATAACATTCAAATATAATGAAAATGGCATTCATTTGAATAAAATATAACATCAATTAACTTTACATTACATTCCAGTCAAAAACTCTTTAAAATCAAAAATACAATAAAACCTAAGGAGATTGCCTAGGATCAGTGGCATTTTTATCTTAATTGCTCGCTCTAGAAGATTTCCTAGCATGCATAGGTAAAAATTGACCTAGCAAATTAACATCAACCCCATCCTAAAAAGAAAAAAAGGCAAAGAATATCTCAGATTAAAAAATGACTTACGAATTCAAACATGCAAAAATAGCAATTCACTTATGCCATAGTTTAACAAAATTCTAGCTTGAATACAACAATTCAATTACCCATAAACTAGCACAATTATACCATAGTTTAACATATATATGTAGAAACCAAATATCATATTAGTCCAATTATGTAGAAAAACAGCAATTCAACTATGCAAAAATTGATCCAATCAGGCAGAAAAAACAAAGATACAAAGACAGCTTTATGAGGATCTAGTTAAAAATGAATGTTGTGAATAAGACAAGTACAAGAACTTAAAGCTCATTTCCAAACTAAAGGTAGATTGCACCAGAATGCAAGGCATTCATATAAAGAAATGCTTTCATATCTATATCAACAAAATTTCATATTTGGTAGCAAACAAATATTTCGCAGAAAATAAACAACTTTTACACAACAAACAAATACACAGCAAACACAGTTGGAATAATAGATTTGACCAAGTTTTACACATAATACCTGTTGGTCAGCAAATGGCTGACCGAACAAATAGGGTGGAATGTACATGCCATGGACTTGATGTAGTCCAAAATGGCTTCCACCCATACCTTTATTTTTTCCAAACGCTCATTATTTTGACATAACTCTTATTTAAGCCTAACAATGTCTTGGTTCACATTATTTGAGCTTGATGAATAGCTACCAGCTCCTCTTTCAAAACTACTCCCGAAGATGCTAGTGGGACAAGCACCCATGCCTAGCCCTCACACACAACCTATGTGTTCCTTCCCAAGTACTTGTCCAAAATCATCGTCTTGGGAGATTATTGACAGTTGTATTTGGTCTGCTTGGCTTGAGGCTTTTTGTAATTTTTCCTAATTAAACAACAAAGCATATGTATCAATATCAACTGATTACTATTTTAAATGTAATAAAGAATGCATAAATGAACCCTCACCCCTATGCTCCTTGCCTTATCATTCACATAGGAGCCATCATTTCTCATGTGGACAGTGTCCCACAACTCTGCCCTTCTAATGGAACCTTGTCTTTCTCTCTCATGGCATTTAAACAAGCAAAAAAGAGTTATTTCATAAGAAAATCTTAATTGTATTCACTTAAATTAAATAGCTATGCTACCATTTCATCCTTTTTTTTGCACAAATGATTTTGACCTCGCAGTGTGAGGAATGGTCTGTTTGCTTCTATTTCATGCATTTTGCTTGCATATTTCCTACATGAAGAAACTCAATTACTCATTCAGCCATCGGTATAGGCATAATTAAATTCAATCATTTTTGCATACTAGAATTAAATAAACTA
>JANHAO010022567.1:0-12168 GCA_026873985.1 Saraca asoca
TCGACTAGTGTCATTTTAGTGCAAAAGTTTATATCATTAACAATCACCTTTACAATCCCATAACCCCTTATAGGATTGATTGAATAAATTAGCTTCTCACCATGGACTTCATCTTAAGTATACAATGCACAATGAATGCAACATAAGAGGAATATACAACCTTTATATCCAAATCCATAGAATGTATAGTCATGGATGCGAAGGGTCCAATCAAATTGGCCTAGGGCACCCATCTATACTAACAATATTAATAGTTTACTTAGTCATCTATTATACTATCATTACCCTAACATAAACCATTTGCAATAGCATAAGAAGAAAAACCTTATGGCTCAAGTGAACTAATAAACAATTGAGTTCCTAAACCCAATTGTACATTCTATACAACTATAGAAAAGAAGTTATAGGCAACACATTATCAGCTTATAATTTTTTTTCTTCAAAAACATTTCAACATATATTTCACCTCTAGGGCTCATGATTCAAATCGTCCTTCTTTACACTCATTTCATGATCATGATTGCAAAACAAGGCATGCATTCAGACCACTACAATTTGAATAAAAAATTGAACAAGTTATGTGTAATTTGAATCAACCTTTCCTAACTCTATTTTCAATCCTAATCGCAATTTAGATTGTGTATAATCCTGGACTTCCTGAAAGTTTACAATTTTAGGTAAGCAGACTCATATTTTAAACTAAAACTTCTCAAGTTGAATCAAAACTTTCATATCTAACTCTTGCAATTCTAATCATGATTCTACTAGAATTTCAAGTTTCTAGGCTTATGATTATGCTCACAATTTTGATCACAATCTAGATTCATACAACTTTATAGTGTAAGCACGCATTATTATAATGACAACTCTTATTTTCTTAACTAAGCTTCATAAGCTATCTCAGCCAACCTTTAATCACAAAGGTCTAAGCTTTTCCTATCATAAAAGTATATTTATATTAACAACTTCAATCAAATTCAATCTATGAGATAAGACCATATAATACTCATTTTTCTCAACATAAACAACAATTCAATAACTCAAAATCAATTAGTTATTTTATAATTTACAAAAGAGGTAAAAACTACTCACATAAATGGCTAGAGACAAAAAAGTTAAAAGGATCCAACAAAGTGCTTCAATGCTCTTCATAAACAAGAAAGAAGGGCATGTTAGATTTTTAGATTTTTAAGAGTTTTCTTTTATCAAGTAGTGAAATACCATTAGATTATAATTTCATTTCATAGAATCAAGCTATAAATAAAAGATTTAAGCACCCAAAAACACTAGAATTTCATATAAGTTCATGAGATAAATAGTGAAAATAAATAGTAACTTTTAGGTTTAGAAATTCATAACTCAAATTATACTTCATGAATTAACAAGATTTGGGTACTAATTTGAAGAAAAAAATGAAAGGAACTAGTAGCAGAAATATGAAAAATTATCATGAAGGAATAAGATGCTTACTTGAAGAGATGGTGTAAAGAGAGATAGCTTCTCAAGTTAAAGCTTGATAATATTGTATGAAATGCAACAGAAGGTGGGTACAAACTCATCTTTTGAGGGACAAAAATGAAAAGTTTTAAGTCAACCTTTACCTTGACTTCTTCCTTGATAAGCTTTGTAATTTTTCCCTGTAATAACTTTACCAATTTTTTTAACTTCGAGTCCAAATTTAACATACTCACTACTTGCCTATGGCTTTAAAATTTTAACATAATTTAGTTAAATTAATTACCTTCATAATGACTACAATTTTGCACTCCCTAGGTACCTATACCCTCGTTTCAATTTCTCCAAGTTTTTTAAAAATTAAATCATGAAAACACGGATTTTATTCTATAAGCATTTGAAATGAAAATTTCAATTTTCTAAAGATTTTTAAAATTTATATAATTCATTTTTACTATATTTGAACACTTCATATCTCAGAATTTATAGTTTTGAAGTTCTCAAAATTTTCAAATTCAACTTTTTAGATTCTCTGAAAAGTCATTTCACTATCAAAATTATTTTTTTTAAAAAAAATTCAAGGTATTACATTTTTTGCCATTGGAATTGGAATTGTCTTGTGCAATTCTTCCCTTCTTTCTCTTTTCACTATGCATCTCTTCATCTTCCTTGCTCTTTCCCTTTTTATTGTCACTTGATTGAACTTTTTCTTTCTAACCTACTTGCCATTAGGCCTGACACTTCCTCTCTTTTTTTTTGTTTTAAAGGTAAGGTTTTGACTTCCTTTGTTTCATGTCTAGAAGGTTGAGTGTCCCTATCAACTTGTCATTTGATTTCAATTCGTCTTTAGATTTTGGTGAATATTTGTTTAAGAATATCATATTCTGTTTTGCTCACCCTCTTCAGATGATTATGGCTTAATGATCTTAAGATGAAAGTGGAGTAAAGGGAGCTTTTTTTTTAATGCCACTCCAGAAAACTTGAAGTGGATTCACCTGGACGTGAAAACGATCCCTTCTTCTGCCAAATGACGAGATCCAAGTATTATAGAGGAGTTGGAGAGAATTCATATGACAGATGAGTCTGTTGAAGGGATTGCCTTCCAACCTATAAAAGTCAATGAGTGCTCTTACAACTATGACACGTCATCCTTTGTTATGTTTTATAGGGATGTTATTAATTGTCTGCATGTTTTGCCTCCATTCACTCCTATCCAATGAGACGTTCTACAGAAGCTCAATGTTTTCCCTTCCCAACTCACTTAGAATGCCTAGGTTTTCCCTGTCTACTTCAAGGTGGCTTGCCTCCAAATACGTTCAGACCCTCAAATAGATACCTTTCTATTTTTCTTCATTTACTTCAAACAAAAGCCTAGGGATTGGATTCATTTAACCCAGAAACTAAATCAGGTGATCTTTAAGAATATGCTAACTTCTACTTGAACTTGGAATAACTTATTCTTTAAAGTTTGCACTGTGAAGGGGTTTTATCCCTTTTTTTCTTCATAATGGGGCGTATTTTTGCCCCTTGTGAAGTGGACTTTGCCTATTCATCAGCTAAAGAATCGTCCCTTCAAGGACTATTTGACCAATGAACAAAAGTTGATACTTTGCCTCTTGGCATTAGGTCCTTTTGACATACAAGTTATTCTTCACACATATTCCTCTTCTTATATTACTATTTTGATATACTTTTGTATGCTAACTTGTTCTTGTTTATAATAGATTATAGGTTTAATAAGGAGATCCTAGGCATCAAACATTTGAAAGTGAATCGTTAAAAGCTTAAAGAGATCTATGCTTGAGCTTTAGCCTAGATGAAGCCAATTATGGCTCTGGTTGCATAGATTAAAGCCAACCCCAACATAGGCTTAGAAATTGTTAATGACCGGTCATATTTAGGATGCTCTAAGAGCTTTATAGGTCAAAGTAAGACTTTGTTGTTTCGTAATTGATCTTGCGACTTAAATGAATCTTCTAAAGACAAGGCTTCTAATTCTGCCTCCAATATGTCTACTTCTATTTTAAAGAAAGTTAAAATAGGATCTTGGTATAAGTTACAGTCAATCAAACTAGTGGAGGGGTAGATTTCACTTTTGACACCATAAATAGTTTATGGTACAGAAACTTGGACTATGCCATTTTTTACAGGGTCTACTGCTACCATTAGCCGACTTAAAGTGCAATGAAACTTTCATGGATAATCATGGAGCCGACCATCTTATTAAATCTTTTGTCATCCAAATTATTCACTTTATGACTTCAGTTCCATCCATGGTGCCTTATTTCACTTGTGTTGAGAGAGAACATTTTGAAGCTAATTCAAAAGCCTTAGATGTATTGAAAAAAAAAGCTTGGAGCTAAGACTATAGATCTTGCTAAGCATGATAGGAGCATCTAGGATATAATTGGTCATGTCTCTAAGTTAGTGAGGGAGAAAGGCATGGCAATGTTTGGGAAAAATAAGTTTGCTGATCTACTTCTACAACGAGATCAAGAGTTGAAGGCCAAACGTTAAGGCTATGACAAATATAGACATGCTTCTGGGGTCAAGAAAAAATAGTTGTGACAGGATACCATTAAGGATGAAAATCTCTTATACCCTAGGTGTCGGTTTGGTTTTGATCAATCTATGAAGCAGATCAAGTATTTCAATCTTGACCTTTTGCTTGACCTTACAAAGATAGAAAAAGATATGTCTTTGGAGGCAATTTTGAAAAAGCTTGGCTCAGCTTGAATGATATGTATGTATGTATGCATACATGTATGTAGGTATATATATTGTATATATGTATGTATGTATGTATGTGTGTGTATGTTTGTATGTGTTTGTGTATGTATGTATGTGTGTATGTATGTATGTATAATGAAGTTAGACCTCGACACTTTTGTTATTATGAAGTTGCTTTTCTATTTGGTCATCTTTTTTTCTTTTATTTTGGTTTTCTACTATTTAAAACTTTCAATGGGTCATCTATTTTTCATGATTCTTGTCTTGCAACTGCTTGACCTCCACGGGTTGATCGTTTACCCACTTAGACTTGAGGTCATGGGTTTACTTCAGTCTTTCGATGATGTAGTATTTGACTATTAAATTATGGATTAACTAACAGTCCCAACTATCTTAACCTTTAATAGGTTTAGTTTGTTTTACGTATTGAAGGGTTGCTTAAATTCAAGTGTCAAGGTCTACCTTGGTTTTTTTGTACTAGTAAGACTGCTCAAGTTTAGAATAGTACCAAGGGAACTACTTGAGTTTAGAATAGTACTAAGGGGACTATAACTCAGGTTTTGAGTAATACTGAGGTGACTACTTATGTTTAAAATAACACTGGGGGGATTGCTTGTGTTTAACATAGTATCAAGGGAATTGCTCATGTTTAACATAGTGCCAAGGGGACAGCTCAGATTTACAATGGTACTGAGGGGACCACTTGGGCTTAACATAATGCCAGGGGCATTTCTCAAATTTACAATAATATCAATAGGATTACCTGGGTTTACAATAGTACCGAGGGGACTATGTAGATTTAACATAGTAACAAGCCAGATTATGAAGAATCTTCCCCCTTTTTTATTTTTATTGCTTGCTTACATAATTCATTAGTTAACTAACTTTCATATTTACACAAAGTAGGCCTTGAGGCGTAGTGCATTCCAAGTGCAAGGAATAGGCTTTCCCCTCCATTATCTTAAGGTGATATGCATTGTTCATCAAGTTATCTTTTATTTTATAAGGGTCTTCCAACGATGTTGCTAATTTTTCCTTTACCTATACCATTCATGGTCCGTCTACTTGACGGAGGACTTGTATGCCTTCTACAAATTCATTTTTCTTGACTTTTCTATTGACAATTTTGGTTATCTTAGCTTTGTATTGCTCATTACCGAGATAAGTGATGTCTCTAACTTCTATCAACATATCCAGCTCCTTTCTTCTCCTTTCCTCATTTTTTCTTATTCATAAGACTCTCTTTGATTAGAATATTGCCCTCGCTCGAGCAAAAGCATTGTTTCACTCTCGTAAACAAGCATGAATTGGGTTTCTTTCATAGTGGAATGTGGAGTGGTTCTTAATATCATATAACACTTGGCAACTCTTCCACCCATTTTCCTTTGATGTCATCCAACCTTTTCTTTAGCCTTTCAAGGATGATTCTATTTTCTAGCTTTGCTTGTCTGTTGGTTTAGGGATGTTTGACAAATGTAAACTTTTTCTTGACCCCTAACCTTTAATAAAAACAAGTGAGATGTTTATTTATTTGATAACAATATTAGGTTGAGTGGGTTTACCTTTGACAAAAGTCTTTAAAGCTATTGCTAGTAAACTGTTTTCTATAATTAGATATGATCACCACAAGAAGACCATACCAGTAAGGAGTTATTAGCAAATGTGCTAAAATAAAGTGCTGTGAAGAGGTTTTACTTACATATGATTGATTTCCAAACAAACTTTTACACATTATTCAAAGTTATGGTAACAAGGGGTTCTGCCTTAACCTACTTTATAAAGTAATCACCACCACTATATACTTTAACTAGCCATTAGTGGTTAGGAATGGTCCTAAAAGGTCAGTTCCCCACTGGTAGAATGGTTATAAAGAAACCAAGGGTATTTGGTTTGCTGTTAGTTACCTTTAGACCAATAATACTTTGATCACCTCATTTTTCATTCAGGACTAATAGTACTTTGATCGGATAGCTTTTAATATGATAGTTATGCCAACTAGGTGACTTCCACAGATCCCTTCATGGATTTTCTTGAAAACATAACCTGTTTGATTTGGTCACAAACATTTTAAGGACTACAGAGTGAAACCCTTCTTGCACAACTGACTGCTTTCATGGAAAAAATGGTCATCCATTATTCGATCTTTTTAGTTTCCCTCCTATCTTTCAATAAACACCCATCCTTATAAAAAATGCAATGATCAAAGTCATCCAAGATTTGCTTTGCTTGATAGATATTATTTCTTCCAAGCAAGGGGCTTGCAATCTATCCTGCATGACTGTTCGATTGTTTATTACCACCTTTGCACTTCCTAGCTTAGCCAATGCATTTGCTAGATCATTCATTTCCTTGAGGACTCTTGTTAGCTCATGCTTAAATTCTTCTAGTAGGTTTTTTGCCATACAAGTGTATTTTATTGACACCAATTTTTTAATCTCATATTCCTCTCTTACCTAGGCAATTACTAACTGAGAATCACTCATAATTTTTATAGAGCAAGCACCTACATCTCTTACCAATAGTGGACTTGTTATCAACATTCCATAATCTACCAGATTGTTAGTTGCATTTAAGTCAAATTTTAATGAATATTTTAGTACCAAGTCACTAGGTCTTTCTAAGATTGCCCTTGCTCCATTACCTTTTCCATTTGATGAGCCATCAACACATAAGCTCAATTCCTGGTCTGTCAATATAGCTTCTTTTACCATTGTCATTTCAACAAAAAAATCTACCAACATTTATGCTTTTACTACTTTTTTTTGTCTCATAATAAGCTCATATTTAAAGAATTCTACTACATACCACAAGCCAATCTAGAAGATTAGGCTTGTGGAGCACCTGACAACTTAAGGCATCCATTTGAACGATAACTTAATGGTTTTGGAAGTACAACTTCAATTTTTTAGATGTCATTAGCAAAGCAAAAGTCAAATTTTCAATCTTTTGCTATCTTATTTCTACTCTGTGCAATGTTTGATTTGTGAAATAAATTAGTCTTTATTTTTTTTCCCCAATGAGAATTGAACTTACTGCCTTTAAAGTTATTACCAAGTACAAGTATAAGGTTTCACCATGTTTTAGCTGAGAAAGTATGGGTGATGTGACCAAATACTCTTTTAATTCTTTGAAAGCCTTTTCAAATTTGTTAGTCTATTTAAAGTTTTTAGCATTTTTAAGCAACTTAAAGAAAAAAACATGCTTTGCTATCTCATGTCTACTCCATGCAATGTTTGTTTTGTGAAATAAATTGGCCTTTGTTCTCTCTTATTTTCCCTAATGAGAACTGCCTTTAAAGTTACCGCTAGGTATAGGTATAAGGTCTCACCATGCTTTGACCAAGAAAGTATAGGTGGTGTGACCAAATACTCTTTTAATTTTTTTGAAAGCCTTTTCACATTTGTCAATCTATTTAAAGTTTTAAGCATTTTTAAGTAATTTAAAGAAAAGAGCATGCTTATTAGCTAACCTAGACATGAAGCGAGTGAAAGTAACGATTCTGTCATTTAATACCAAAACCTGCTTTATGCTCAAATGGCTTACATATTGATGATTGCCTAGCACTGAGAGGGATTTGCTTCTATCCCTCACTGGGTCAGCATGAAACCCCAAAGTTTTCCTGTTCTGACTCTAAACATGTACTTCTTAGGGTTTAACCTTATTTGATACTTCCTCAATATGCCAAACATCTCCTCCAAAATCAATCTAATGCATGCTTGCACTAATTGACTTAATCAACATGTCATACATATATGCTTCCATATTTTTTCCTATCTGCTTTGAAAAAAAAAAAACTTTATTCATCATTCTCTGGTGCATTGTCTCTACATTCTTAAGGTCAAATGACATTATCTTATAACAGTATATCCCTTGACCAATTATGAATGCAATTTTGTCTTTGTCTTTGGGGTGCATCCTCAACTAATTATATCTTATAAATGCATCTCCAAAACTCAAAATTTTAAATTATGAAGCATTATCAACTAGTTGATCAATGTTTGACAGTGGGTATGAGTCTTTTGGGCATGCCTTGAAAGGGTCCATGAAGTCAATATACATTCTCTATCATTCATTGGTCTTTTTTTGACAAGGACTGCATTTGCCAGCTACCGTAACATCCTCGATGATGCCATGCGATGAGGATTGGCAAACCCCAAACATAAATAATAAATTTATAGCATAAACTAAATGAAGCAAGATGCAAATTTAAAATGTGCATGAATTTAAGCAATTTTAAGGAGTCCCCACCAATTAGTTTTAGTGGTGTGATTAGATCATTAAAATAAGGTCTACACAATTTAGAGTTTAGGTTTGAGGATTAATTATGTGTGAGGAAGGTATTACCATTGTACAACGTTCATTCATAAAATAGTTACATGTTTTTCATAATGTTATCTTTTATTTAAAACTGATTAATTCACTATAGAATTTGTTTATCTACCTTTTTTAACAACAAAATATTTTATTTATTATTATTTTTATATCCCATCTTGTTTTATATAATATAAAAAATGATATATGAGTTAAACAAATATGAGTGACTAAAGAAACTATTGATTTTTAAGGTATGTTAATATGTTTACAACAATGACAATTAAGTGGTATTAAAAAAAATTATTTTCATAAAAATTTCAATTTTGAAATCAAGAAAAATTGTAATGTTAGGAAAATTCATTTTTCTTTTGAAAAAGGTACTGCTTAATTAATGTTGGAACAATACTAACATTTTCTGATTTTATTTAGTTTTAAAATTTTTAGGGAAAAGTTGATTGAAACAAATTAAAAGGCTTAATATATTTAGTGTCAAGTTCTTCCAATTTCATGGCCAAATTTAGACAAAGAAAATGCTTTGAGAATATTGAGGGACATCATTATTGTACTTACAATTAGAACCCTCAATTTTGATCTATCATAGGCATAATTTAAGTTTTATTTGTATAGGATATAAACTTAAAATAATGTATAAAGTAAAGTTCGACTGTAATATATTATTAAAATCTTCATATATTATGTAAGTTTTATTAATTAGACAGGTCATATTAATTTTATTAATTTAATTAATGTATCAAATTTGTTCAATTTCATGGCCAAACTCGTATAAGGGAAAGCATATCAAGAATATTAGGAACTTATTTATTGCACTTGCAATCGAATTTCCTAACTTTTATCTTTCGTTGACAAAAGTTTATTACTTTTAGGCTAAAAGGATACATGTGATGGAGAAATAAAATGACATATTTTAAAATATAGCACAATATATAAATAAAAATTAAAATATATGCAATGATTTCATGTATAATAATAATGGAAATTTCTTTTCAAAGTTTCATCAGCTCACATGATTTAACTTCTAAAATACTCTTTATTTCAAGAATACTAAAAAGGGACCAAACTTTTAGTTTATTTTTAGTTTATTCCATCGTAGGATATTATACATGAGACACAAATAGCAATTTATAGTGTAGTGAAGTAATGTATTTGTAACCATAAATGTATAAATGAAATAAAAATCATCAAATAAAAATCATCAAATAAATATATAAGATAATATAAAAAGGGAAGAATAAACATAATCAATAAAAAAACCACACTTATTATCCTCTAAATCATCAAATATCAAAAGTTATAAAAAAAAAAAAGTCACATGGTGCAACAGATATCAAAATCAAATCAAAGAAAAAAAATAAAGTCACATGGTGCAACAAACATCAAATTAAAGAAAAAAAAAAAGAAGTAAGGGCTAATTAGAAATGGCATCTATACTGCCTATTAAAAACAGAGGTCTCTATTCTCTTACATCTTTGTCTTTCTTTTTTTCTTTTTAACAATCCAATAATTGAAAGATCAAAAATCATCAAACTTGAACACAAGATAAAGAGAAGTGCATTCCCACATTTCAAAAGTTAATCTTCAGCATTTTCTACCCTGAAGTCGAGATTAAAGGTTTAATTTTTTAACTTTCTTTTCTTTATTCTATTAGTTTGGTTTTTCTCTATTTGTGGTTATCATCTTCTTTTTTGACAAATCCTTATTGAATAACATGCTTATTTTTTTTATTTTAACTATCGCTACTCTTTCTAAAATACAATCATGTAAACAAAAAATTGAAAATAAAGATAGTAACAAAACCAAAAAAAATGTTACATGCATGTATGAAGATGAGGGAGGAAGGATGAGAGAGATATATTAGTAGATTTGAGCTACAAGATTTTAAGATAAAGTTCTTTGCTACTAAACTCTTTTTCTTTGAGAGGAAATGAAAATGAGTTTACTCCTGTCCCCTTCTCTTCCCTTTTTTTTTCTCATCTAAAAGCATTCAATTTATTAAAAAATATGTACTTTTATGATTTGATTTTTACTTGATTTCTTTTGATTGTAAGCTATTTACTCTAGTTTACAGGTTGTCTATTAGTTACCACTGGGTTTTAAGTCATTCTCTCATTTTAGGAAAGATTGAGTTACACAAGGAAGCTTGCTTTGGGAAAATTTCTTAACTCAAGAAAAAAGTTAGATAACAGTGGAGACATGCAATTACGTACTAAGTACTCACACTTGAAAATGTTTTTTTTTTTGTCTTTTTTTGTTTTGTTTTTATATTTTCCTTGTGTAAAGTATACTAAACCTACTTAATTAATAGTTTTTTATATTTTTATATTCTTTTAAACCCAAAAAAATATTGCTACTTTATTAATGATATATTTTTTTATAGTTTTTACTCTTGCTAAAATAAAAAAGAAATAAAAATTAATCATTTTTTATCTTGAAAATTTAATGTCAATTGATCATAAAACATGTTAAATCCAGACAAAATTGGGTGTTTACACCAATCATGTTGTGTGCAAAACTTCTCCAATGAAGCTAACATTTAGCAATTTTTCCACTTCTTCCTTTATAAATTTTTGGCATTCAACACCATGATTCATTTTCTTTTGCTGCACAAGCTTTGTATTAGTGTCGATTAATAACTTGTGACAAGTTATGCTCGACTCAATCCCTGGCATATCTGCAGGCACCCAAGTAAAAATTTCAATGTACTCTTTTAGTAATTTGATCAACTAGGTCTTATCATTTTCTAGAAAGTCTATTTTAATCCTTATTGTTTTTTCACCACTTTTGCTGAAGATATGAATTTCCTTTATATCCAACCTTGGTTCCAATCGACATGCATTTCCTTCTTTGACATCTAAAAAAGCTAAATCTGTCATTTGGCATTCATTGTCAAGTGTATTTAAGACAATCTGTTTTATTCCACTTGTACTCTCTTTGCTCTTTGCCAAGTTGACCATATAACATTTGCGGGCTAAATGCTGATTTAACTTAGATTTCTCTTATTCCCTTTGTCATTAGAAATTTCATCAACAGATATAGAGTAGAGACTATGGCTTCTGCTTGATTTAAGGATAATCATATGAGAATTGCATTGCAGTCCTTATTCATATGGCTACCACCAAGTTCACATCGAGGTATTTTGTTAATGGTCGAGGTACCCAAAGTTATTCTTAAAGTAACCATTCCTCCAACCTCAACTTGCCCCTATAAATCCAATCAAAACACTTATATGAGGTTCATACATGCTTATTGGAATGTTAAGAGCATCAATAGCATGCAAATACAGAATATCAACAAAACTTCCTTGATCAACAAGTATCTATTTAATTATGAAGTTGTGAACTGGCACTAAGATTACCATCAAGTTGTCATGGTCCCAATCAATACCACTGAGATCATTTTTCATAAATCAAATAGGCTCATAATGCTCTTTCATTTTCTTTCCCTCATCAGTTATGACAAACCGAAGATTCTTTTTCCATGCATTCCTAGAAGCTCCTCCTCTAACGAAGCCTGTTACAATTGTTTTGATTATCCTCAGAACTGGAGACTCGCCTTCTGATGTGTCTCACATCGGTTAGTAAGGGAGGTCTTGGGTGCTTTATATATGAGTTCGCAACCCTCCCCTTACGAGCTAGCTTTTGAGGTGGAGTT
>JANHAO010022568.1:0-12160 GCA_026873985.1 Saraca asoca
AGGCTTTAAAAGAAGGAATGTTGATACAACACTTTTTATATTAGAGAAAGGTAAAGATATTTTGCTTGTACAAATTTATGTAGATAACATTATTTTTGGCTCTACAAATGAGCAGTTATGCAAAAATTTCTCAAAATTAATGTAAAATGAATTTGAGATGTCCATGATGAGGGAGCTGAGCTTCTTCCTTGGCCTACAAATTAAACAATCAACCAAATATATCAAACTAAATATAGTCTTGAACTGCTAAAGAAATTTTAGTTTGATAAATGTAAACTTATAGGCACACCTATGAGTCCATCTTTAAAATTAGATCATGATTTGAATGGTAAGAATGTAGATCCTACTTTATTTAGAGGGATGATAGGTAGTCTGTTATACTTGACTACTAGTAGGATTGATATTATGCTTAGTGTTTGTGTATGTGCAAGATATGAAACTAACCCAAAGGAATCACACCTATCAGCAATTAAAAGGATTTTTGGATATCTAGTAGGAACCAAACATTTAGGACTTTAGTATCCCAAGTCTGATAGTTATTGTCTTTTAGGATATTCTGATGCAGATCATACCAAGAGTAAAATAGATAGGAAGAGTGCTAATAGTGCTTTTCAATTCAATGGTCATTCATTGGTTTCATGGTCATGTAATAAGCAAAACTATGTTGCTTTATCTATTACTGAGGCAGAGTACATAGTTGTTAGAAGTTGTTGTGCCTAACTTCTCTAGATGAAACAATAGTTTTCAGACTATGGACTAAATTTTGAGAAAATTCCAATACTTTATGACAATACAAGTGCCATAAATATTACCAAAAACCCTATAATGCATTCTAAGACTAAGCACATTCATATCAGGCATTATTTCTTAAGGGATCACATTCAAAAGGGAGACATTTCAATTGATTTTGTTTAAACAGATTTTCAATTAGCTGACATTTTTATAAGGCTTTTAGATGAAAAGAGATTTGTGTTCATTAGAAGGGAAATTGGAATGATGAACCCTGAAAAAAGTGATCTCAATTAGTCAATTTTCTATTGTTTTCTATTGTTTGTTATATGCTTTTTAAAGTCTTAATAGTTCTTGATATTTTTGATTTGTTATGATTGATTTTCAAATGCAAAATCTAACTTAAGCATAAGAGTTTTTTAAGTTTGTTTTAGAGGTCTATACTTTAAGGATTTAAGGTAAAAGAATTGACAGCAAACTCTAGTTTATTTCTATATAAAAACTGATTTCTAAACCCTGAATCAAATTTAGAATTGATTCTTAATTTTTCTAGATTAATTTGAGTATTTGAATCAATTCAAGAATCGATTCACACATCAAAAATTTGTATGTATTATCGATTCCAGAACTGATTTAGAGGATTTTTCAATGTTTTTGTCTAATCTGAAATTTTTGTAATGTTAATTCTGCCCACACAAATTAATTCCCTAATCAATTCAAAACAAAATTTAGTAAATTTTGAAGCTATTATTCCAAATTAGACTATACTCTTATTCTATTTTTTTTACATCCTAATTCATTTCCATGTTATTCTTGATTAAATGAAATAATAAATAGTTCAATGGGAGCTATGGACTTTCATATTTTCTTTGAGCACTCATTTTATTGTTTTAATCTTGAAATTATATTTTTGACATTATACACTCACTTTATTTGTTTACTATATTTTGTATCCTTTTGAAGTTACAAAAAGGGGAGAAAAAGCTAAAGGTTAATTTTAGATGATATCCTCCTTTTAAATTTTTTTTCTAACTTTGAATCTCATCTAAAATTATTTGTCACCATCAAAAGGGGGAGATTGTTAGCCTAGGTTACTCTAGCTATATGTTTTCCTTGGTTTTAATATTGAAAAATAATTTTATCTAACAATATGTTTCAGTGTTGTGATTTGTTTTTTATGTTCAAAGCATATGATTCAAGAGATCTGAAATTAGATTTAGGAATTATTTTATTCTTATAGGATCTTTTGTATATGAATTTAAATGAGATTTGATTCAAACATTTCTTAACTAATAATGAGGTTGAAACAAACCACTTGAAGAAAACAAGTTTTTAAATGATTTCTCACAAGCATAGAATTTGTAAAACTTTTTTTTTTTAACTTGTGAATTAATTCACTGAAGAACTTGTGAAAAATCATCTTGGAATCAATTCACCAATTAATTCATGAAAAAAAATTTTGAAAAATATTTTACCGAAGGTTAAGATTTTGAGCTGAATCAATTCAATAATCGATTCAAGACTTGATGTTAAAAGCCTGTGATTCAATTACTAAACCAATTCATTAGTTGTAACCACTCTAAATTGATTCATGAATTGATTCACCAATTGAAAGTTAGTTATTTTGTTATAGTCGATTACAACAGTTATAAAAGTCCTAACTGCCTTCAGTTTCTTATTAGATTTCATATTCTTTTCTCCTCTTCAAGTGTGAAAATCTTTAAACAAAAGTGCAAAACTAGATTTCTCTCTAACTCACAAGATTTCTAAGATCTAATCAAGAGATTTTGAATCAAAAGCTCTACTTAATTCATCCTAGTTGTTTAAGATTTGATCTCAAACCTATGGTATTGTATTTCTTAATCTTTTTACCTTTATTTTCTATTCAGATTTCTAGGTTGATAGGAATTTTGTCTAGGTTTGCAAGAGCCTATTCTAAGTCTTGTGTTTGTTTTTAGGTTAACGAGAAACCTGCGTAATTCTTATGTTTTGAACTAGCAAATCAGGAGCCCATTTCAATCTTGATTCTGTTATAATAAAAGTGGTCTTCCAGTTAAGGAATGATCCAATGTAGTAGACTTGAATTATAGTTTTAATTCAAGTTGAACCACTTTAAAAATCTATGTCTTTGATTTCTATTTTTATGCTTCTACATTTACAATCCTTCTACACAATTTATTTTGCTGCACAATTAACAATTCTATTATCTGCATATTCATTGATTAATTGTCTGCTGTGTCTAAGGTAATAAATTATAGCTCTTGTTAAATACAAATGAAGAATCCATATCAAACAAAGGTGTATGTACATTCCCCTAAAGGAATAAGGGAAAGATCCATGATTCTATATCTTTTACTGGGACCCTCAATCTCCATTTTAATTTCTACTAAAAATCTGGTAGAATTTCCTCTATTTTTTGAACTTTCGGGCATAAGGCCTAGATAATAGACAAGGGCTATATGCCCTATAAACATCCTATACAACAAATCAAAAACACAACAATCTAGACAACACAAGTCTATACCCTACTGAGAGTCAACCAATCAAAATACATGCACATAACAACTCTAACAATTACCAAAACTTTCACCATGAATATACCTTTAGGCTCTATAGAAGGTAATTCATTTGATCAATAGGTAAATCCTAAACCAAATAAGTGAGGAGGAATGGTGGGAATAACTTCAGGCTCTGAAAAATATAAAGGAAAAATAAGGTGAGTTTCACAAAAACTCAATGAACAGATAATTCCACTAAAAAACCAAAACTCAGTTTGCAATTCATGTTCAAAATCCAAAGGGTAAAACATGCATTCATGAAGATAAGCTTACCAGTTTAAAAGACACAATCTCAAAATAAGTAATTTATCGGAAGAGTCAAGTTAATAAATAGTAATTTTCAAAATAAAGAGCTAATAGAGTATAATATTGCAAGAAATACTCATCATGATGTAAACACAGGAAAAATCATTAAAATCTTCTAAAATTTACCAATATTCAAGCAGTAAAATATTCTAGATTTTCTTTTTCTAAAATACAATTGGAATATAATGGATAATTTAGATATTCTCCCCTGAACACACCATTCAGATATTTAGATATTCTCTCCCAAACACACTAATAAGATATATAGATATTTTCCTCCAAACATACCATTTAGATATTTAGATATTTTCCTCCAAACGCACCATTCAAATATTCAGATATTAATCATCATTCTTTTTAGGTAGCCTATGATTCAGAAAATATCATACATTCACTGTCATGATGAAATAAAATCACTAACTCTGTAAATAAAAATCATCATAAAATGCATAAATATGCTACGGTAAATCATTTTTAGATATACAACATATAGTTAAAATTTCAAGACAAGCTAATCATCAAAAATCCCATTACTTGGAAATTATAAAGTGTCATATAACAAAAATTGTTTTGTTTTGCAAAAAGAGATTTACAAAAGAGTAGGATTATCTACACACCTTAGGGACTCCTTAATCAATCAAATTTTCCCAAAAGAAATGGTTAATGTTGCAAGAAAGTTCCACAAAGTGCTAGGTCACCTAACTTGAGAATTTGAGTCAGTCTACCTATTTGGGTATAATCAGTATTAAAATCAATCCTTAAACTTAAATTTAAAGTCCCTTCATTAAGTACACCTATCCAACATTGATCTTAGACTACAATATCTAAAGCTAAAATTTCAAGAGTCAAATAGCAAGACCACCTACTTGAATATTTGGATGGAACTGAAAATTGATGTGAATGTATTTGATTCTCTGATGAAAGCATCATTGAAGCTGATTAATAAGAATTTCAACATACCACAGAATTTTTGGGGGTTAGGGTTTTATGTAGGATTTCTTAAAAAACTTGAGAAAAGCTTTATATAATATAAATCTAATGTTTTAGGAAGACTTATCGGCATCTAAGAAGTGGTGGGAAGCTTAGATTAGGCTAAATCACTACTGAAAAGCTAGCTCACACTCAGGCTAGAAGGCATTGGAGGAATGGGAAAGAGATGCTAGCAAGCTAGATCAATAAAGGGAAGATACTAAAGAGGTGAAAGGAAAGAGAACAGTGGTTGAAACTCATCATATGACAAAGAAAGCAAGAAGAAATGGTGATCAGAGCAATAGTTGTTGGTCCCAAAAATATTGATTTTTCCCTTTTTATAAATACTTTTTTGATTGTGATTCTAGTTTATTTTACAAAAGCGAAAGCCTTTAAACAAAATTGTCAAAGTATAGTTATTGGATAACAAAGATTTAATTACAGTCACTAATTTAGATATGATATAGAATTCAGAAACAATTAACCAATTTAAACTAGAATATATGAGAGTAGAAATATAAATGCAGTTGAACACAAAGATTTTTAAAGCGGTTGCACTTCAATTGAAATCACAATTGAAGTGTATGTTTAGTGGACAATTCTTAACTGGATGGTCACTTTTATAAGATTTATCCGGGCTCTTGCAAACTAGTCTACACATAAAACTTGATTAGGCTCTTGCCAGCCAATTACACATAAGACTTAACTAGGCTCTTGTTAACCTAGATACAAAAATTATCTCATTTTCTACTAACTATGATCAACCTCATAATAAAAAAAGATACTACAAGAATTTTCTGCACCTTTGACGAATTATGATCAACCTCACAATTAAAGAAGATGCAAAGTAAAGATCAAACTTTCCCTTTGTATCTTATATTTCTATCAACCTAGAAATCTAAAAATTGAACAAGATTTAAAGATGGAAACACAATACTAAATTGAGATATAAATCTCAATTATCTAGTATGTGTTCCTCACCAATTTGATCCAAGAAGCTTTGATTAATGAGATAAGATGAGATAGATGTAAATCAGGTCAAGCTCTATTTTTCTCACTTTTTGACACTTGTTGATATGAAAATTCTAATGTTTGAAATGAGGCTTTGAATTATTTATAGTGTGGTAATCGGCATTTGAAAAATAACTAACTTTTTGATTGTGCATTGATTTATGAATTGATTTAAAGTGGTTACTAACTAGTAAATCAATTTGTGAATTAATTTATCTATGAAGATCATCAAGAACTTTAAGACCGAATCGATGCATGAATTGATTCACACTATTATATAAAGAAGTCATGAATCAATTGCCTAATCAATTCAAAAAATTTTCTAGCTTTTAGTAAAAGCATTTTTTAAAACAAATCTTCATAAATTGATTGCTGAATCGATTCAAGTACATTTCATAAGTTTTTCAGTATGAATCGATTTACATAGTGAAAAATAGTTTTTATAAAAATTTCACTGATGAAAGTGTAATTGAAAACTTAGTTAGAAAACTTTTATTTTAATGCTCATTTCAAATAATTTATCTCTACCTTGATATCTATTTTAAGAAACTTATTTTGATCAAATTGAATGAGAACATACTTACAAAAGATCCTAGTAAAATCAATGAAAATACTATAACTAATGTGGATCTTTGAATGCTACTTGATCAATTTTGAATATGAAAATCAATAAACACTAAAAACATATAGTTAGATCGTGACATTTGTCAAAATTCTTTTTCAACATCAAAACTATAGAAGGAATGTGTTAGCCTAGGTTACTCTAGCTACACATTTTCCTTGATTTTAATGTTGAAAAATAATTTTATCTAACAATATATTTTGGTATTTTGATTTCTTTTGCAGGTTCAAAATATGTGATTCAAGAGATCTGAAATTAGATTTAGGATTATTTTATTCTTATAGGATGTTTTATAAATGAATTCAAATGAGGTTTGATTCAAATATTTTTTATCTAATAATGAGATAGATCCAAACCACTTGAAGAAAATAAAGTTTTTAAATGATTTCTCACAAGTACAGATCTTATAAAACTATTTTACACCTTGTGAATTGATTCACTAAAGAACTTGTGAAAAAATCATCTTGGAATTGATTCACCAATTGATTCATGAAGAAAAGTTTTGAAAAATAATTTTTAACAAAGGTTGGGATTCTAAGCTAAATCAATTTAGTAGTTGATTCGAGACTTAATGTCAACAGCCTATGATTCGATTACCAAATTAATTCATTAGTTGTAACCACTCTGAATCAATTCATGAATTAATGCACTATCTGAAAGTTAGTTATTATGTTACAGTCAATTACAATAGATATAAAAGTCATAATTGCCTTCAGTTTTTAATTAGATTTCATATTCTTCTCTCCTCTTCAAGTGCAAAAATCTCTAAGCAAAAGTGTCAAACTTGATTTCTCTCTACCTCACAAGATTTCTAAGATCTAATTAAGAGATTTTGAATTAAAAGCTCTACTGAATTCATCCTATCTATTTGAGATTTGATCCCAAACTTGAGGTATTGTATTTCTTAATCTTTTTACCTTTATTTTTCTATTAAGATTTCTAGATTAATAGGAATCTTATCTAGGTTAACAAAAGCCTATTCTAAGTCTTGTGTTTGTTGCTAGGTTAGCAAGAAACATGTGTAATCTTGTGTTTTGAACTAGCAAATCAGGAGCCTGTTTCAATCTTGATTGTGTTATAATAAAAGTGGTCTTCTTGTTAAGGAATGATCCAGTGGAATAAACTTGAATTGCGATTTTAATTTAAGTTGAACCACTTTAAAAATTTGTGTCTTTGATTTTTATTTTTTTTCAATCCTTCTACACAATTTATTTTGCTCCATAATTAACAATTCTGCTATTTGTATATTCACTAATCAATTGTCTGATGTGTCTTTTAAAATAAGGCAATAAATTATAGTTCTTGTTAAATATAAAAGAAGAATTCATATTAAACAAATGTGTATGTGCATTCCCCTAAAGGAATAAGGGCAAAATCCGTGATTCTATATCTTTTACTGGGACCTTCAGTATGATAGTAAGGCTAACAAGGGTTTAGGAAAACAAAAAATAGGGGACGTTTTGGACAAAATGAAGCAGAGCATGCATGCGTTGGGGGTGAAGCCTGGGTTAGTAAAAGCAATAGGAAAAATAAGGTAATTTATAATTTAGCCCTATCAAAACTTTAATGTCTTAAATAAGGCCCTTCTGGAAAAAGGAAAATTACATTACAACCACAACAAAATATTTAAAAACTTTACTTTGGTCCACTAGATTGATTATTATTTATTTATTTATTTTATTTTCTTTTCTTTTTTTAAGGTATTACATATGTCATGTGTGAATATTTGCATATGACAAGTAGTAGACGTTCCGTACTAGGGGTAGTAAAGGACAATGATCACAGGGATAAGGTTCCCCTCACAAGTTCCCTAGTAGTAGTTCACCTGCAATTGCAGGCCAAAGCCCCCAATTGTTGTTCCTTCTAGCTACACATTCATGCCCATGCCACAATCGATATCTAGCTAGATGGAGCCACCTGCACAAGCATTGATGTTTCAGACGCAATCACAATAGCAATAGGTCCTACCCTTGGAAATAGCTAGGACATCTTTACAAATGGCTCCTCCATCTTTAGGTGTGGCATTGGCCTCCAAATAGCCTCTATCTCCTGTGGTATTTGTACTTGGTCTTGAGGAGGCCATTATACCATATATGATGGGGTATGTATTATTGATTAATTTCTTCATTATGTTTATTTAATATCTTAACATTATTTATTTTTATTGGTTAATCAAGTTTTTTTGACTCATAAGCTAGTAGGCACCATACATCACATCATTATGAGCAAGAATAAAGGTGTATGGCCCACATGGAAGAACATTTCAGAGCCCAACCACAGGATGTTATATGTAGAGCATAGGGTAAAGTTTTAATACTTTGTTTATAATTTCAATTTATTTTTTTTAAACTATTTACTAACTATTTGGTGTTTTCTTTTTTTTTTTTAATTGTAGAAGTATTAAAAGTAGAACCCTTCTTATGAGAAGGACATGTGGAAGAACTTCAACCATATGGGTTTCAACAAAATAAAAAATATGATAAATGAGGTGTGTAAGAAGAAGCCTACTTAACCCGACTGGAATGGGGACAAGGATTGGGAAGGCTTACTAAAGTATTGGGAGGACCCTAAATTCAAGTCCAAGTTAGAACAAAATAAGAGGAACAAAGCCTTGGATGTAGCTGGACAGGGTTTCTCCCTGCACACAGGTCCATCCTTGTATCAGAGCATCGGTTGCGCATGATAACGTTATTTTAAGTTAATGTTATTTATGTCATTTTAACTTAATGTTATTTATATCCATGAAAATTTTCATGTTGTGGATGTACGTGAGATTAGGATTCGAGTCACTTATAGACAGCATGTTTTACCACACCCATATCTAGAAAGCTGACCAGTGGATCTCACATCGAGCTACACAGTCTCATGTAAGTAGCTTCATTCTCTTAACTTGCATTTTTATTATTAATGTATTGTATATTTGGTATTAAAAAGATTACAATAATTTATAACATCAAATAATTAATTATTTTAATTTGTAAAAAAATTTCAACAAAAGAAAGGAGGACTTGGTCTAGACTTAGGCGCAGAGAAGTGATGACTCTAGGGACACTGCTACTAATTTGGCGGGGTCATCTGGTTGTGATTTATGGTTAGACATCATCGGCGAGACTAAGAAGGGATAGGTCTATGATTTGGGAGCTGAGGCCATAGTGGGGACAGCTGCATCGGCATCTGTTGCAGCTCCTTCCAATAGTACATCACATGCTACCCTGGACTAGATCATGTATGCTATGGATGAGATGTAGCAGCAAATGATTCAGTTTTTCACTTGGACAAAGCACATCATGACTTAATAGCAGTAGTAGAGTCAAATTCTACCATCGCCGCCTCCTCCATCTCATCCCTATTCATACTTCTAAAAGCCCTTTGCCTACTACCAGCTGCCTCTTTCCTACATGTATCCATCGTTGCCACTGGAGCCATCCTAGCTGACAATTCAACCACCACCAATTGGAGGTCTTGCATAGCCGCAACAATAAGACACCTAGGATCTAGAGATTGATTTTAGTTCTTCTCCAACGGTCTTGGGTTATAGTTATATTTTTATATTTTTATTTGAATAATATGTTTCATACATTGACTTGAATAATATAATTTATAAATTATTTTACTAATTTTATATATTTATATCTATTTTTGTGCATTGCATTTTAATTTTTATTATAATTAAATGTTAATTTTAAGAATTTAAATTCAAAAATATTAAAATCAATTTTTATAACTAACCAAAATAATTTTAATAAAACTTAAAAAATTGCAAATCATTTGAAATAATATTTTCAAAGATTTTTCCTTTTTCTGACGGATTTTTGAAAAAATTTTGATGATTTTTTGAATGATTTTTTGATGATTTTTCAACAATTTTTGGATGAATTTTTCAATGGAAGTTCCATCGAATTTACCAATAGATTTATTAACATATTAATGATAGATTGCTGATGGATATTTTAACAAAAAAATTATAAAAAAATCATCAATTCAAAATTCGTCCAAAAATCCGTTGGTAATGAATTTTTGAAAAAAAATAATTTCTAATCATGATTTTATTGACCATCCTTTTCCGTCGGAAATTTATCACTTGCGACGAATTTTTCCATCGAAAATCGCCTATTTTTTAGTGAAACAAAAGAATTGGTTATTTATTCAAATAATAAGAAAAAAATTAAAAAAAAAATCTTTATTTTCTAAAGTAACATGCGAAAAAAGAAACAAAAAGAATCCAAAATAACATATAAAACGAAAAAAGATAAAGTAAGATAAAGTTTGCTTCAGGCCAAATTTCAATGGAAAAATGCTGTAAAGTTCTAAAATTCTAAAACAACCTTGATTTCTTTAGATGTTAAATATTGTTAAAGAATAATTTCTAGAATTCTCTATCATAAAAGCATTGGTTTCTAGGGAAATCAAGATCTAATAGTTATGACCTTGACGAGGCTAACGGCTAACTAAATGACATAACGGCTAGTGGCCTTAATATTAAAAACAGTTAGTAACATACATAACACTAACGGTTAGTGGACTTAATGGCTTAAACGGCTAGTGGCCTTAATATGAAAAACATTGTAAAAACTTATGGCCTAATGGTTGGTGTGCTTAAAAATAATAGTTAGGATTCTTAGTCATTCAAGCATATTGGAATGAACGCCTTGTGATTATGACCTTGATATGACTAATGACTTGATAGCCTAACAGCCAGATTGCCCTAACATGAGAAGCGACCAGTAACGTATACAATACTAGCGGCGAGTGAATTTAATGGCCTAGCGGACAGTGGCTAAATATGAAAAACTATGAGCTGTGTTATTTGGGTGGAGAGAAAGAGATATCACTGTGCAGAAATTAAGAGACTAAATAGTATATGATTGTAATTGTTGTATCAAAAGGTACTAATGCTCTTAAGAAAGTAATAATACAAATCAGTCATTTCATATAAATAATTCTATCTTGCCTCTGGTCTATCTTATTATTTTTTATATATTATTCATAATTAATAAAGTAAATATTCTTTAAATATTGTTATTTTTACTCTCGTGTCTCACTTGTTAAATTCTATAATCATTTCAATTCTAATATTTTTGGACATGAGATCATAGAGTCACTTCTTCATTCAAATTTAATTTGTAAAGTAAACAAATTCTGTTCTAGAACATTCAAATTCTTGAAAAAATGTAGTTCCTTATAAATCTAACCATTTCAACTGGAAAATATCCACCATTTGGATTATTAAAGCTCATATGAACAAACATAAGGTTTAAGCCATCCATCTAGCTGTGCGCAAGTAAACTTACAGCAGTGTCCTTGGCTTTAGATAATGCAAAAATTTATAATTTAAAAATTTGAAACCATTGGCATTTTTAATAGTGTCACTACAACATTTTTTACTTTAGGCAACGGTTAAAAATCGTTACCTAAAGTCTATAAACCGTTGCTTATAATTTTAGGCAACGGTTTTTGAGTGTACTCTAATCAAGCGTTAACTATTCTTTAGGCAACGGTTTTTTTCAAATTTTTTACAATAGAAAATAAAACCGTTGCCAATTAATCGACCATAGGCAACGATTTTTTGTTTTCTTTTTTGCAACAGTTAAAAAGTGTTGCCGAACAAGCTGTAGGCAACGGCTTTTTCACTATTCAACAACACTTTCCAGCATGATAGGCAACGATTTTTTCGCATATAAGTAACATTTATAACGATATAGAAAGGCAACAGTTTTTTGCAAATGAATCAATTCAAGAATCGATTCAACAAGGGTTTAGGACATCAGTAATAACAGTTACGCAAACAATAGCAACGATTTTTATCAATTTATGAATCGATTCTGGAATCGATTTGGATGGAAAATTAGACAACGATTTTTTTGTTCACTTTGCGAATCAATTACGGAATCGCTTCTATTTGTGTATAATAGGCAACGGTTTTAACCCACCTCTTGAATCGAATCGTGAATCGATTCAAGTTCAT
>JANHAO010022569.1:0-12172 GCA_026873985.1 Saraca asoca
CTTTATTAATGTTATATTACATTGGGCTTAATTATTGACATTAGTTAGACTAAGTCAATAACTTAAGCCCATAAGTCTTTCCACATTTTTTGTTGGATTAGGACTCTCAGTTGGGCTAGGACTAGGACTTTCAGTTGGACTGGGCTTAGGTCTTTTCTCACTAAACCCTAGTATTATAAATATAACATTTAAGGGATTAGTAAGTGAGCAGCCGAATTGTAAAACAATTTTTTTTCAAAAAAAACCATTGAGAGATCGTAGAAAATAGAGAAAGGTGTTTTCCTAGCAGAAGCATAGTGTGTGAGGCTATTCCATTCGGCATATCAGAGTTTTGTCTTCCTCGTGTGTGGATATCATAGAGACACAAATTTGTCAATCTGTGTTGGTGATTTTTCTACATCAAACTGCAACATCACATCCAGCCGCAGCATCAAAAAGACATAATCTATGTTGCTGTTTCACATCCAGCCGCTACATCAAGGAGACAAAACCTGTGTTGTTGTATTCTACTTTAACTGCAACACCATAAGGAGACAGAGTCAGTGTTACTGCTTTCTGCATTAAACGCAATGCTATAAGGTACTATCTTAACTAATTGGTTTATGTTTTGCACATGGATCCTTGGTGGGTTTTGAAAAAAAAAATTAATTTTTCATTATGCTTGCTAAATCGAAACCTAACATTATATAATGCATGAGCTCAGTTGCTATTATGATGTTGTCAGTTATAAGTCTACCTTTGACAAAGGCATTCTAATATAGGGATATTACTTCCTGCAGATGGGCTATAACCTAAGTATTAGAAGTTTTGAAATAAACTTGTAGACCACATTGTGGAGGCTAATAGGCTTGTAGTTTGAGAAAGATGATTGAATTTGGCCTTCAAGGATAAGTGCTATGAGTGTTTCATTGAGGGATTTGAGAAGGAAACTTCTATCCAAAAAGGAAAAGATCATGCTTGACACATCCATCTACACTAAATTCCAAAAGTGTTGGAAGAATCTACCTGTGAAGCCATATGGGCCTAGCATATTATCTACAGGAGTGTCTTTGATGACTTTTTCTAATTCCTAGGGCTAAAAAAGTTGAGACAGGAAATCTTTATGTCTTGTAGCCAATTTAAGGACTAGAAGTTGCTGAAGAAACTGAACCATGTGATCAAGTATTTGCCAATGTCTAAAAAGGGACTGAAAATGGTGGAGTGTAGCAGCCTTAATAGTATGGGGATCAGTCAAGACACAACCATATTGATCTTGAATGGTGAGGATCTTGTGTTTGGCTTCTTTCCTATTTATCATTGTATAGAAGTAGTGTGTATTTCTATCTCCATTTATATGCCAAAGTTGTTTGGCTTTCTATGATCAAATAAGCTGTTGGTAATCTAAGAGATATTCTAATTGGTTCCTTAAGGCTTTTTCCTGAGTAGTTATTAGTTTATCTTATTGACCTTGTAATTGATGCAACTGGGATAGTAAATCTTTGATTTGGTGTTGGCTTTGCCCAAAAGTGCTTTTGTCCCAATGTTTTAATTTCTTTTTAGTTTGAATTAATTTGAAGACAATTCTGAAAAAGAGCCATCGACCTAAGTGTTCCAAGCTTATTGCATAACATTTGCATAATGAGGATGAATGGTCTAGTTTGCTAGAAATTGGAAGTTATGATGCTTATATTGTGTTTTTATTAAGGTGGTAAGAAGGATATGTGAATGATTATAAGCAAAAAGGGGAAGGCCTTGGACCTTAGAGTAAGGGAAACAATTTATCCCTTGATCATTACAAAGCATTCTGTCAAGTCTCTCCTATACACAATCAAACCCTTCCCCATTGTTGGTCTAAGTAAACTAGTTTCCTATGGGAATAAGATCACAAAGACCACACTCAAAAATAGTATCACAAAAATCTTGAGCTTCAGATAAGGATGTGCAATGACTGATCTTTTCTGATGAAATCAAGACTTAATTGAAGTCTCCCATCAAAAGCTATAACTATGAAGAGTTGTAAATATTAGTTATGTAGGCATGCTTGATAAATGTCCATAGTATATGTTTATCTTGAAGATGTGGAGGACCATATATCCTTGTAAGGATGAAAGCTAAACATTGAGTGGATTCCACTTTCAAGTGTATCCAGTGGGGTAGGATGAGAGCACTTGAATCTAGAATCCAATTGTTCAAGCTAACAAGAAACCTCCCTTGTGATTAATTGCATCAGTGCCTACTAAGTTTTGAAATCCAAGAAGGGCCAAAATGGATTGTGACTTAGTTTTTGGTTGGATAGTCTCAAATAGCAGCAAAAACCTATGGATGATGTTCCCTAATTTGCTATCTACATCTCTAAATTGTAGAGAGATAACTAAAACCTCTACAATTCCAGGCTAAAGACCTCATGTTGAGAGAAAAGGCTATTTTGGGGCAACCTCCTTGAACCCTACATGCAAATTTTCCAAAGTGTGAATTATGAACTACATGGTTTGCCAAAACTCCTTTGTTTGGTCTTGGGATGATGAGGATGAGTAAAAAATTGGGATGGTAGCTTGTTCTTGCTGACATGTAAAGGGTGTTTGTAGCATGATAGCCTTACCATTATTTAGAATAGAATGTTATGCTACTTAGCAAGTGTGGTTTGTGGAGAGGCTTGTCAAGTTGTTTTATGTTGAAAAGTAGTGGCTAAGATTATTATAGTGAGATAGGCCAATATGCCTTCTATTTGTTACATAGATTATCCCATTATAATTATCAAGAAGCTCTTAAAGGGAGAGTCTTCTTCTTTTACCTTGGAACCAATAATCATTTTGTTTTGTCTTCCTTGAGTTTTCATAGCTAGAAGTGTGTGCTTGATCTTGATGTACAATGTGTAGAATAATAGACAAAATTAGACAGCAAATTCAGAACCTGAAGTTAGGAAACCAATTAAAAGGATTGTGGACCAATTGGTGAGATCTATTACTATTGTTGGATATAGTTGCAAGTGTATGAAAGGCATATAAGTCAATCCAAGGCCTATACCCAAATTGGATCTATGATGCATAGCCAAAGGCATCCAGGGAGGAAGTTGTTGAGAGGTTAGGTGTATGGCAGGGACAAGGGTGAGTGGTTGGCCTTGGGGGCTACTTCATTATCTAATAGATGAGTTACTGAAGGGCTAGGGGTATAACAGGGGTAGAGTGAGTGGTTGGCCTTAGGAGCTACTTTGAACTTGAAATCCATCATCCTATAATATTATCTCAAAGCTCATAGTCATAGGCCTAAGAACAACTAGAGAGCTGGATTTTGCTTGCAATTAAAGGTTATCAGGCACAATTAGGGCATTGATTAGGATTTCCTATTGGTCAAGTAAAAGGACATTTCTTAGGGCCTGTAGCTGACCCAATTGGTTGTCTTTTGCAAAAAGATAGGATACAGAAGGCCATTGTGGTATAGGATTGTCAATTTGTAAGGAGTTTGAATTTAGATTCCCATTATGGTTGATCTGAGGTTGATGAGATTAAGGTTCATTATTGTAGTGTCAGGGGTAGAATTGAAATAACCCAATTGCTCAGTGAAAATTTCATCAATATGGGAGTCCATATGGGCTTATGTAGTGTTCAAAAGTCTTCTGTAATCATATGGAAAGTAGGTGTAGTCCTATTGAGTGAATATAAGCCGGACTTGAGTTGTTTTTTTGGAAGGATAGGATCCAAAAGTCCTTGCATCTAAGACAGTGTGAAGTGCCCACATCTACTCCCATTTCCACGTTAAATAAATCTCTAATCCTATTAAATTGTTTAGAAATGGCTAAATTAATCTATGTCCTGGTCCAAGAACAATCCTCTATTTTACGTCCCATTCTACCACATGTAAAACACATACAGAAAACTCATATTTGCATTATATCCACAATTTATTCTCCATTGTCTAATGTCAACATAAAACCCATCTAAGAGAGGTTCATTAAGTCTTATATTTATTTTAAATCTCATGTATTTAAAATTCGTAGGATATTCCAAGTTCTAACCAATCCATTTAACAGTACCTATCATAAAATCTAGATATTCAACAAAAGTCAACTATCTGATATTCTAAAGGCAAGTTTCAAAATTGTAGCCACACTAATACAACATTAACCATCAAATTGGATAAAACCATATTTGGCCTCCAATAATCAATTACTAGCAAAGCCCCTTCCACTAACCAAAAACAATTTTCCTGAATATATTCTTTATCTTCATCATTAGAAAAGTGGATGACATGAAATTATCCTGTTTTCTAACTATGTGAAAGTTATCTTTAAGTCTATAGTTGGCATGCAGAATGGCATAAATTTAATCATTCAGCATATAATCAATATTATATTTAATTATTTTTTAAATTAAAAATTAATTAATTGATATGAAGTCAAAACTTCGGTTGAATGTAAAACAAAATCAATGGAAGTGGATTCAGTTTAAAAGCAATTATTATACAAATTTAATTTGGTGTAATAAAACTTTTGTTTGAAATGAATTGATTTGTAATAAAATTTTTGTTAAACAAATTGATTACATAAGTGAATAATTGAAAAAAACAATCTGATAATACAAAATAATAAATTTGGAAACAATAATATAGTATAATAAATTAATTTATATTTTCTTAAATTGATTTAAATAAGATATTTTTGTAATATGCACTTTTTTGCATATAATATAAATTGTTTTATGATTGAGAACAAAAGAGAGAGAAAAAGATATAATAGAAAAATTAAAGTAAGCTAAAAAAATTTAGATTTAAATATTGTTATTTAATGTTAATTATCCATTGAAGCCAAATTTTAAAAATTAAAATGATTTCATTTATTTTGAATAATCAATTCCACTTTTTACAATTTAATATTTTTATTTAATCCCGCTCTTTCTTCAGAATTGGGCGTTGAAACAGAGCTTATTTGCACTAGGCTTCTCGTATCATTGCAGCGCGAAATGAAATAATATTAAATTACGAAAAATCAAAAGAATAAAAGCATTAAACTTGAAACCTAAATTTTCAAAACACTATCTTAAATTTAAGAGTCAAAAACCTTAAATATTAATTTCAAAATACAAAAATCTTAACATTTCAAATTCAAAGACCACAAACTCTAGATATGAAATACGCAAGCCCTAAAATTTAAAACTTTTAAACACCAAAAATCATTTAATTAGTTTCATTTAAATAAAAAATTTAACACTATCATAAAATAAAATACTCTTAAACTATCATGAGGTTGAATTTTTAAATTTCAAATTATTCAATATCTAGTTTCTATAGATAATTATCATAGTTAATACTATATTTAATTATTCTTTTTAAAACAAAATTTACAAACTGCTAGCTTATACCCGTGCAATGCATGGGTTTAATAATTTGATTTAAAATCAATTTATAATACGAATTTAAATTATAAAATATAATTGTTGATGTCGGATTTTGGTAACAAGCCAAACTCAGGCCAACAGAGAGATTCTTTTGGGATCTCTGACCGTCGACTAGTTCAAACACAAGAAATCAGCAAAATATACAAAGAAGAAGGGAAGAGCAGTAAAGGGACATAGGATTTTTAACGTGGTTCGGCCAAATTCGAATAAAATTGGACCCTACATCCATGTTAGTGTATTGTTATGGAAGTATTTCTACAAAGATCTCAGCATACAGTGTTTCTTCCTCTCATAGTTTCAGCATATTCAAACTCTCTCTTTTTTTTGGCAGAGTTTCTACCTACCTTCCAGATGATCTCCCCCTTTGGGGAGGGCTCCTTCCTCATATTTATAGAGGAGAGGAGGTTACAATAGTAATTTCATATGCAATAAATCTATTACATCAACATTTATTGTACAAGACAATGTGGACAGACAAAATCTTGCTACTCAGCTCGTAGATTGTCTTCAGTAAGTGGGCTCGACGTGTCTACTAGGCAATATGTGGACGGGTCTTCTGCCTAACAAGCTCCCAGGTCGCTAGTCATACTTCATTAGTCAGGTCATTCAATCCAGGGTTGCACTCGTCCTCAAGATGGTGGGGTCGAGGTCGAGCTTGCTTTGTCATGCACGAGCTTAAGCTGGAAAGGTCACTTCGTGAGGCGATCTAAAGATGTAGCAATCTGAACGTTCTTTGAGCTGGTCCTTTGCCGCTCTTGGGCCGCTTCGCGAGTCCAACAAGGCAAATCAAATTTCACATATAACATAAGCCCCCCAACTCTCAACTCGCTTCGCAGGATGGGAGTTGGGACTCTTCGATATCTGGCTAATCAAAGCCTTCTTTCGAGATTGTCGTTTCATCTGCTCTAGGCCGTGGTCCTCATAGCATGTATCGGATGATTATTAGTGAGTCAGCTTTAGCCTTTTTTGAGGTAATAAATGATGACGGTTTGGGGGGACGAATCTGAATCCTTTGATAAAGCTGGCCCTAGCTCTATATAAGGGAGGAGGAATTCCTTCTACCACTATACTGAGCAAACCATGGAGTTTCCTGATAAACTGCCATTGTTTCTGGCATTTTGGCCCCCTAACGGGGTGTGTATGGTCTGTTGCATAAAGAACTCAGAAGATTTGGCTTCTTTGATAACATGGAGGGATCTCATACGGATCTCAGACTACATCCTCTCGGTGTTGCCGTGAGGCAATTGTTCACCCAGCCAAGTTCTTAGTGCTTTTTGATTTACTTCTTTCGCGAAATAAAAGGGGTGCTGGTGGTTGAAGAAAATAAAGAGCTATGGTGCGGCCACCAGAGGTGCATTAGAAGAAGAAAGTTGAAGTTTCTGGTGGCTCACAGGCTCTATGCAACTAGGGTAAGGCCCTCCAAGGTCCGTCCTTCTTCTTAGTCATAGGTTTTTCCCTTTATATTCTGATTTGTCTGTATCTAGAGCTTTCTGATGTAGTTCTGCCTCATTAAGGTCTTTTAATGAATAAAGTTTCCTTTTACGATTTCTAGTTGTTGCCCTTGTTCACCATGTGAGCATTATTTGAATGTTCTGTGTGATCTGCATGTAGTCAGAAAATAGTGTGAGAGCTGTAAACACTTGGTCGCAAGTATGCTATGAGTCAGAGCAATCTCTTGCTTGGGCCGATCTTGTGGCCAAATAAGTAAATAAGTTAGTATGAGAATTGTGAAATAATAGACAAGTTCGCATGAAAGCTGTGAAATAATATAGTTCACATGAGAGCTATGAAATAATAGAGTTCGCTTAAGAGTTACGAAATTAACAAGCAAATGATCTCGCGCTCGGGTCGATCTCTTGGCCAAATAGATAAGTTCACATGAGAGTTATGAAATAATAGAGTTCACATGAGAGCTGTGAAATTAACAAGTGAGTGATCTCATGCTCAGGCCAATCTCGTGGCTAAATAGATAAGTTCGCATGAAAGCTGCGAAATAATAGAATTGACATAAGAGCTACAAAATTAACAAGTGAGCAATCCTATGCTCGGGCTGATCTCATGGCCAAATAGATAAATTCACATGAGAGTTGTGAAATAATAAAGTTCGTATGAGAGCTGCAAAATAATAGAGTTCGCATGAGAGCTACGAAATTAACAAGTGAGTGATCTCGTGCTCAGACTGATCTCATGGCCAAATAGATAAGTTTGCATGAGAGCTGTGAAATAATAAAGTTTGTATGAGCGCTGCAAAATAATAAAGTTCGCATGAGAGTTATGAAATTAACAAGTGAGCAATCTTATGCTCAGGCCGATCTCGTGGCCAAATAAGAAGGTGATCGATCTTGTGATCGGAGCGATCTTATGCCCAAATAAGAGGGTGACCAATCTTGCGATCGGGGTGAGCTTATGCCCAAATAAGAGGGTGATCGATCTTATGGTTGGGGCGATCTTGTGACCAAATAAGAGGGTGACTGATCGTGTGGTTAGGACAATCTTGTGCCCAAATAAAAAGGTGATCGATCTTATGGTCGGGGCGATCTTGTGCCCAAATAAGAGGGGTGCTAATTAGGCAAATCACTTGTTCGAAGAAAATTTTAAATCAGTAGAGTATTCAAAATGTTTACATAATTTACAAAAGTTACAGAAGTTTAAAAGATAGTCTTGATAGTAGGGGACTGCTCTTGCTCAGGGTCCTACCGAGATGGTCCAAGCCACTGCCTAGAAGGCTGCACAATGTAGTCTTACAGATGACCTCTTTTGATGAGATCCTCGATAGCATCTCTCAGCACCCAAAACTCTGAGGTGACCTATCCAAACTCATTATGGTACGCACAGAACTTCCCTCAGTTGAGTTTGGATTTGCTGGGAGTCTTCAAGGGCAGAGGCTTTCCGAAATCCTCCTTATCCCTTTCCATCGCAAAGATCTTGTCCTGAGCATCTGACAGGATGCTATAGGTACTGTGACGACCTGAGAACGGGGGTTGTTCATCCTTGCTCTTCTTAGTGAGTTGATGGTCGGGGCTATCATTCCCATTCCCACAGTTACTCCTCTTCTTGCTTTGAGCCGAGCTGCTTGCTTCGATTTTCTGTGGATTGAAAGTCTCTTCCCATCTGATCTGCTTCGTGGCTTGCTCATAAAATTCACCCAAGTTGCTAACTGGGGACTTGTATAGACTCTTAAATAGCTTCCTATCTCTGTGAAATCCTACTAAGATGGCAGTCAGGATGGCCTCATTTGAGGGCTTCTCGACATTGTTGACCTCACGTTTGAAGAGAGCGATGTAGTCTTTTAGTATTTCATGCTTACTTTGGAAGACCATAGCGAGATGACATGGGGGTGCGAGTTGCTTCTTCAGTTCTTGATACTGGTCAATGAACTTTCCCTGGTACTCCTTCCAATTGCTAATGCTGTGATTCAGGAGGCTCCTGAACCACATTCGAGGAACCTCATCCAAAGTAGCAGGGAAAACATAACACCTAACTAAGGGGTTGCAAGCTTGTAGATCCATTTGGATGTTGAATAGGTCTAGATGGTTGTGCAAGTCGCTGTCTCCATCATATAGCAGAATGGCTGGGACTTTGAGCTTGCACGGAAGGGTTTCTTCCACATCTCTCTAGAGAATGGGATTGCTCCCCAAAGTGACCTCGGTCATTTCGAGCCTGAGGGTGCTCCTTCAAATGCTTGACTCTTTGAAGGAGATCTTTTACCTAAACATCCAAGCCCTCCAGTCTTTGGCTAGAGACTTGGTGGCTCGGTTCACTATTCCGGCCATTTGGATGGTGACTCGAAGTCTGCTCCTAGTTAGCTTCACTGGAACATTCAACTTTGGGTGCGGCGATTTCAGCCCACCCCTGCACATTCTGAGCTTGTGCTTGCACTAACATTGTGACTATTTTGGCTACCTCTCCTATCATGTGCTCAAGTCTCTCCTGAAGCTGGAGCCAGGTTTGCAATCTGTCAGTGCTATTAGCGATGGGAACTAGTTATACTGAGATGGCTGGAGCGACACCAGTAGTTGCTCTTATAACATGAGCAGTGGACGAGTCTGTTATCATGACGTGACCATTTAGAGGATGGGGTTATGCATTTAAAGCTCTAGTGGCTCTTCCCTTAGCCATTGCAGCAAGAAATGAACCAGAATAGGTGAGATCCCCACAGACAGCACCAAAAATGTTAACATCAAATTTTGGTAACTAGCTAAACTCCAACCAATAGGGGGATTTTTTCGGGATCTTTGACCATTGACAGATTCAAACACAATAAATTAGTAAAATATACAAAGAAGAAGGGAAAAGCAGTAAAGGGGCACATGATTTTTAACATGGTTCGGGCAAATCTGGATAAACTAGACCTTATATCCACGGTAGTGTATTGTTATGGAAGTATTTCTACAAAGATCTCAGCATACGGTGTTTCTTCCTCTCATAGTTTCAGCATATTCAAGCTCTCTCTTTTTTTTTGGTAGAGTTTCTGCTTATCTTCCAAATGATCTCCCCCTTTGGGGAGGGCTCCTTCCTCATATTTATAAAGGAGAGGAGGTTACAATAGTAATTTCATATGCAGTAAATCTATTACATCAACATTTATTATACAAGACAATATGGATAGACAAAATCTTACTATTCGACTGCTGTAGATTATTTTAGTAAGTGGGCCCGGCATGTCTGTTAGGCAATATATGGATAGGTCTTCTGCCTAACAAGCTCCTAGGTTGCTAGTCTTACTTCATTAGTCAGGTCATTCAATCTGAGGTCACACCTGTCCTTAAGATGGTGGGGTCGAGGTCGAGCTCACTTTGTCATGCATGAGCTCGAGCTAGAGAGGTCGCTTCGTGAGGTGATCTGAAGATGTAACGATCTAAGTGTTCTTCGAGCTAGTCCTTTGTCGCTCTTAGGCCACTTCACGAGTCCAATAGGGCGAGCTGAATTTCACATATAACAATAATATATTTAAATATTAGTAAATCATTATTATATTTTTTATATATTAAATGATTATATAATTGATATATGTTGACATCGAAATTTGGTTCGTATGGAGGGTCCCAGATTCTGGCCAACGGGGGTGAATTCACAGATCCAATACTACTTCCTGAAATGTGAGAGAGATGAAGGGAGAGGGAGAAGGAGAAGGTGGCATGGTGTTTTTAACGTGGTTCGGCTAAATCTGGGCGGTACCGAACCCTATGTCCATGGCAGAGCTCTTATTAATATTTAAGAAGAGATTTTTACAGAGTTTTGGCATACAAGTTTCCAGCCTTTCCCCCTTTTTTCCTCTTCTAACAATGCATTCCTATTTATAAAGGATGAAAGAGTTACATACAATAAATGCAAGCTATAGTTGTGTTACATCAAGAAATAAATAGAAAAGATAGACAGACTCTTGCAATTTGACTGCTGCAGCTTCTATCTGCGAGGTAAGCCCCTCTTGTCGACTGTGGACTTGTATTTGTATGTGTCTACCGCTCGGTATTGTTTTACCGTGTGAGGTGTCTGTTATCCCGAGCTGGGATTCCTAGCTCTGGGTCACTGTAGTGAGCTTGATGTCACTATAGCAGAATAGCGAGCTTAAGTAGGATAGTCAACTGCTTAGCGAGTTGGTCTTAGGATAACCTTGTTATGTTGCTTTCTGATGATAAGTGAGGTGGAGCTCACTGGGCGTCCTTAGTGAGCTAGGTAACTTAACCTCTATCGGGCTCGAGTTTGTCTCGTTATCTTAAGGCCATTTTTTGCCTATAACATAAGCCCCCCAACTCTCGGTTTACTTTACGGACTGGAAGTTGCAAGTTTTCTGAGCCTTTGTTCGTATCTCCAGTTAGAGTCCTTGCTTGACTAAATTGTCATTTCAGATGTCTTTTCATTCTACTTTAGGCCATGCTTTCTTCTGTTTGCCATTTTTGGCCGTTAGCGTGGCATTGCCACTCGTTTTGGGCCATTCGATGAAGATTAGCCAGATGTCTTCTGAATTCTTTGATGGGCTGAGCTGGTCTTTTTATACCCTGAGGGACTTCTTTGTTTGCCTTAGAGGTTCGATGGAAGAGGCTGATGAGCCCCCTGTGTTTTTAGTGTCTTGGCTTTCGATGAAGCTTGTTGAGACATTGATGGCCTGTTGCAGAGTGTTAGGAGGCATGGATAGCCTATTGCACGTGGCTTCACCATAGGATCCGTCTGGTGGGCTCTTAGGAAGTCTTATTCTGATCTTGGACTATCTTCCCTAACTCCCTTCATCAAATCTAGCATGGCTATTGGGACTCTCGGTGTCCTTTTGAGCTGCGTTGGGTTGTTCCAGGGGGGTCATGATAGTGATTCATTTTAAATAATCGCAAGCTCACGGTGTAGTTGTAGTAGAGAACTGGCGAATACAGGTCGATCCCACAGGGAAGTCTTACTTTTTCAATTACTGGAACTTTTACACTTTAACTATCTAGATTTATCGAAAGAAGGAGAAAGTAGTAGGGAATAGAAAAATAAAGAAGAATAAAAGATGATGATTTAAAAGGTAAAGAAAATAAAGATGTAATTTAAGACGATGTCAAATATAAAAAAAGGCCTAGGATTAGGACTTACATCACCTTATGATTCTTTGGCAAATATAGAATTTTTCTTATTTTAATTATTTAGGAAATTGGGGCTGATTTGGCCTTTATTAATTACTAGCCTCTTTCGATATCTTAATAATCGTACATAATTTAATCTAATACCTACTTTCATGGATTACATTAAACTTTGGCCCATTAAGTTCTATGCTAATCAGTTTGGTCCTAAGAGATTCCCGTCTACTTTCGTGATCAAGATTCTCCTAT